>JACXSL010001073.1:0-22500 GCA_019514585.1 Dendrobium officinale
AGAATCAAACATACCTCTCTTATCTTATTTAGAAATGACAAATGAAAAAAAGGAAAAAGAGAAAAGAGCTTCCAATCATCTCTACATTTAATGTAACAAATTAGAATACTGAATGAAACACATAGGTCTGCTTTAATTCTCTAAATAAAAAAAAAAAATATTTCATTTCAGGTCATAAAATCTCAAACCACTACTAATTTCGTTTGTTTCAAGAAAACAAAGAACGACACAAATCATGTCGCCATTCAACATGTCATATTCATTAAAGAAACCAATCAATTAACTTCGGCATTTGTCTTAACAACTTCTAATTAACGGATTATTATGGCAAAAGTCATGCTACAATTTGTTACAATGAAGAAATTCAAACATAGCTCTTCACCTCAAGAACCCACCAACACCTTAAAAATGCTAACAAAAACCATCTAAAGTTTCATATAATCTAGATATAGTTCAGCAATTTGTTTTTCAAATTTAGAGGAAAATAGTCTAATAAAGTCCTGACAATCTTAACCCTCGAATGAAAGAAAATATACTAGAAAACTTCTTGACTTTAGTAGTTTTGAACACGAGAAAAGAAGAAGATAATGAGGAAAGATTTTAGGAGAAGAAAAAAAATGATCAAGATGAAGGGGAAGATAAATGGGATGAAGAAGAAGAATATGGAGAGAAAGTTAGACGAGGATATGGAGAGGATGAAGATGGAGAAGATTACCAAAAACAATGCCAATTTCCTTCTCCGAATCACACAAACCTGAACTCACTTATCTATTCGCATCCACCTCTCTGAATCGCACACAAGCAAGCACACTAAAGGCCGGATGGAATTTCCGTCCAAACAACCCGCCTCTCTCGCGTCCGCCTCCCTCTCTCTTGATCTCTAGTTCGCACAGAGGGAAAAGAAAAAAAAAAACTGAATGCCCCCTTCCCTTAGGGGGCGCCTCCCCTCTTTTAAGCCCTAGAAGGTTCTAATGAAGATCAAAAAGACCAAACTACCCCTCTCAATCTTGGTTTAATCTAAGGAAAAGAGTTCATTAATTTTGAGATGATGATTTAATCATGAAAATGACTAGATTAATTCAACCAAAATATATTTCATTTTGGATTTTGATTCACTTGAATGAATGAATGAATTACAACTCATTGAGATCAATTTAAATTTTAAATTTGGGTCGACCTGAATTAAACTAAATCGATCAACGTTGTTGAGCATCAAATTGGATCCAATTCGAGCTAGTTAGTGTCAATTCAATTTAAATTTGGGTTGATCATATTAAATTGAGTCGATTAACGCTGACGAGCTTCAAAATAACTCTGATTCGAGTCGAATTTGGGTTGATGTTCTTGTTTCTCTTTTCACTTTTTCTTATCTTTCTCTCCTTCTCGAATCTTTTCCTTGTCTACATCCCTAGGTATGTATGCCTAATCATAGTTGAAGGGTTTCCTAAAGACTAAGACTTATTGCCAATGAATATATGTGCATATAGCTTTTAGAGAGCTACAAATAAGCCCGAGGGCAAATCTTCATAGTTAAGAAAATCATACTTGTGAGCTAGTTTAAATATACCAAATTGGAGATGTCTAATCTAACTCAGGCAAGGCCAACATATCCAATTATCTAATCAACTTTTGCAAGTATATATTTCAATTATCATATTTTTTAATTTGGAGAATGAGTATGTTGATTCCTTTTTTTAAGAAACAAGATTGTGCGAATTATAAAGGAATTAAGTTGATGTGTTATACTTTAAAACTATGGGAGAGAGTTATAGAGCATAGGTTACGTCGTGATACTAATGTTTCTCAAAATTAATTTGGATTCATGCCGAGTAGGTCTACTATGGAAGCTATGCATTTATTGAGATGTTTAATGGAGAAGTATAAAGAGAATTAGGAGGATCTAGATATGATTCTTATTTATTTAGAAAAAGCATATGATAAAGTTCCAATATAAGTGCTATGGAGAGTTCTAGAAACGAATGGGATTAATAATGCTTATATTCAAGTCATTAAGAATATGTATGCAGGACATGTTACTTGTGTTCAAACACAAGGTGGTTTGACCAAGTATTTTCCTATTACAGTTGGATTACATCAAGGATCAACCTTAAGCTCATATCTTTTTTTTTTTTTCTTTAGACATGGATATTCTTACTAGACATTTGCAAGAGGATGTACCATGGTGTATGCTTTTTGTTGATGATATTCTTCTTATTCATAAGACCAGAGACAGTTAAATGTATACTTGAATTATGGTGGTCAACCATAGAGTCTAAAGGTTTTCATTTGAGTAGATCTAAACCAAATATATGGAGTGCAATTTTAGTAGTAATAGATCTAGTGGGGGTTTGTGACCTTAGGCGATCAAGTCAATAATAAAAGTACACGTTTTAGATACTTGGGTCTACTTTTTAGAGTGAAGATGAAATAGATGGGGATGTTATTAAAAGAATTCAAATTGGTTGGTTGAAGTGGAGGAATGCATTGGGCTTGTTGTGTTATAGAAAAGTATCACTCAAACTTAAGGAAAAATTCTATAAGATGGTGGTGGGACCTGCAATACTTTATGGCGCAAAATGTTGGCTATTAAAAGAAAAGCACTACAAAAATCAAGTGAATACCATCAACATTATTAGAAATAATGTGGTAAATTTTAAGTCAAAATAATTGTTGGGTTCTTAAATCCAATAACCTGATGGTTCCTCCGTACCCTTCTCATTTTTGCACAAGTCTTACGCTCATAATTTTTGGCCACTAACTCTCCTACTTGGCTTTATTCAACCTACAGGTCCCCTCTTCTATGGATTGAAAACCCATGTAAACTTTCAACCGCCCATAATACTCTTTTTCACCTGTAAACAAGCTTCTCTACATACTTCACTCCTCTTACAGGAATCTAATCTTCACAAAAACAACAATAACCAAGAAAAAACGTAGCAAGAATCAGGAAGAAAGAATGAGATTATGGGCTAATTTTATTGATATCAGCACAACAAACCAAGATACAAGTTAATCTACGATTCGAGAGGTAGATCGACTCTTCACAAGTCCTAGGCGTTGCTACGAACAACTCCAAAAAAACTAATACAAAACATAAAATCACATCATGAAAATAAAATAATCTAATTAATTCTAATCGAATTCTCTCCCAAATCTGAATTAAAATCAATAATCTTTCCCTAAATAAACATTCATAATTCCCTCCCAAATCTGAATTCAAATCATTTATCTTTCCCTAAATAAACCTTACAAGTATCCTCCAAATTTTGCTTTTCTATAGCAAATATTTGAAGGTAGAGTTAATCACCTTTGAGCCTTTTTGATGCGGACATCCAACGGTGGACGTTAATTAAAGGAAGAGAAGAAGATTGATGGCCGAGATCCCTCCATTTTATCTTAGTTTATTAATTATAATTTTTATTTAATTATGCATTTTTTCATTTTTACCCTTACTTAAGGGTCTTGTCTTATGTAAGCTCAAGAGGCAAAATTGCCTTTTACTTTCTTTTAAGGCCTATATCTAGAGGCTTTAGCTCTTGTACTAGAAAATGATGGATTAATAAAAAAATATTTCTACACTTTATTCTTGAGAGCTATGGGAGTTCTTAGGAGAGTAGAAGTCCCTATGTGAGGGCAATGAAATACCCACCAGCAGAATGATGTGTCCAGGCTCGTGGTAGAAGTCCTTAGATGAGGGCATCGCATCACCCGTTAGCCGCAGATATGTTCGGGCTCATGGTTTATTTTCTCTCTAATCCCCCACCTCCTTCTTTAACCGTCGGCTAAATCTTCTCCTAGCTGTCGGCTTTCTACCTCCCATCCTCTTCCCCGCCACCGGCCACCCTCCTCTTTCCTTTCAAGTGTCGACCACCGCCCTCCTCTTCTTCTAACCGTCGGTCTCCTCCCTATCTCCACCACAAACCACCACCTTTAGGTTTCTCAAAACCCTAGCTGCCATCCCCTTGAATCCAAGGTGGTTCTTGCCTTTGCTACTTCCCAAAGTTAGGTTAATGAAGATTGGGAGGAAAAATAATTCAAATTTTGATTTCAAATTCATATTTGAATCCTTTTCTAATTTGGCATGATTTATATTTGGAAAGTTTTAAACCATCCAAATTCAATCAAATTTGAATTAAGAGGGAAAAGGAGTCATCAATCCCTCCTAATTTAATTAGCTTTATTTAGGAAACCCCATTAAACATTTCCCTAACCCTCCCTCTCTCCTTGAAGCCGCCGGCCCCGTCCCTCTTTCTCCCTCCATTCAATTAATTTCCTTCACCTTATTGCTCCCCAATTAACTCTCATTCCAAGGTGTCGTCCCTACCTAACCCTTTTTCACTTCAAAATTCCATCTCTTAATTTTGAATTTTAAATTTTGAATGTATGTGTCCTATTTAAGATTCTAATTAAATAATCCTTCAATTACCCCATTATCATGTTCCTAATTTAACCCTACCTTATTTGGAAAGATTTCATAATTCAAATTCAAATGAATTGAATTTTAAAATCTTTCCTAAATATTATACACCTATTTTAGAAAATTCCCCTCAATTAGTACAAATCTGAATTAAATGATTGGGTTTGAAATTAATTCACCATATTCAATATATATGGACACATACATCGAATGTGGACAATTCTCTCTCCCCTCTCTCTTTGGCCGGCCCCCATCCCTCCCTATTTTAATTATTTCCTTGTTAAGGAATCCAATTTGGGGAATAATCAACCCCTTCTTATCATTCCCTCCATCTTATTTGAATTTCAAATTTAAATCCCTTAATTAAATTGAATTTCATATTTTTTTTATTTTTACTTCCCCCCCCCCCCCCATTGTTCTACATCACTCTCACTCTCCTTACTCGTTGCCCATGCTAGTGGGGCCCACATGGCTCTTCTGCCCATCAGCTACATCCCCCCACCTCCTGGGGCCAAGTTGATTGGTTGGACTGGCTCAGCCAATCCATGAATAATTTCATCCCACATAGCCACCTTGTCCTCAAGGTAGAACGAAGGAAATTACTGTTAAATCATTCAATACATTTCCATGTTGCTTCACAGTCAGGAAAATCCTTCCACTCAATCAGCACTTCTCTAGCTCCTCTAGTTGTCGAGCAAACTCCTCTCACTTCCATTAGCTCCAGGATCACCTCTATTTCTACTGTCAATGTCATCGAAAGTGTCGTTAATGGATTGTGGTTGCCAATAAATTTTCTAAATTGGAACACAAGGAATAATGGGTGTATGGTGGAAGTAGGGGGTAGCTGCAAACGATATGCCACATCACCAATGCTCTCCACAACCTCATAAGACCAATAGTGCCATGGAGATAAATTTTTGTATCTTCTTCAAGATAAGGTTTTATGTCTGTAGGATTGAATCTTCAAATACACCATACACCCGCCTCGAATTGCACATCCCTTCTATGTCTGTCGGCCTTCTTCTTCATAATTTGCTATGTCCTCAGTAGGTGCCCCTTAGCTCTCCAAATATATATTCATACAACTATTGTTCCGCTAATGAAACTGGGGTGCTATTGGTCGCATAGTATACCAGGTGAGGAGGGACTCTAGCATAAAAGATTTTGAAGGGTGTAGTATGTGCTACACTATGGTAGGATATATTGTGCAAGTACTCAGCCTAAGGTAACCACTTCACCAAGTCTTGGGTGTTTATGCTACAAACCATCTTAAATAAGCCTCCTCACTCCTGTTCATCACCTCGATTTGCCCATTAGTCTGTGGTTGGTATGTTATACTTCTCCTCAAAATGGTCCCCTGCATTCAGAATAGCTCTCTATAAAAGTGGCTCATGAGCACCTCTCAATACTACTGTAGGAGTGGCAAAACCATATCTGGTACATCTATCTTCTTCCCATCCTCTTTCTCCTTCCAAACTCTGCAGTTCCACCAAAAATTTGACTCCACCTTGGATTGCCCTCACAATGGTTTTTTGAGTGAAACAATAACTTTGGACATGCTAGGATCTAGTCTAAATAACCACTCTCCTCTCCTTAACCTTGAACTCCATCGTTAGAGGCTTCCAATCAATCTTGGTCTTCCCTAACTTTTGCAGCCACTTCATTCCCAATATCACATCTGTGTCCCCAAATCCAATGGCAGAAATTCTTCCAATACCTGAATCTCTGGAAGGATTAGAATCACCCTTTTGCAATGCTCCCAGCATAACCAAAAAGCCCCTTATGTCCACGAATTTCAGTCCCAACTAATCCACCATCCTATTGAAAATAAAGTTATAGGTAGCTCCACTATCCACCAGTACAACCACCTCCTAATGCTTAATCTTCCCCTTAACCTTCATGTTTTGGTTCGGTGTGAACCCAACCATTGAGTTAAGGGATACTTGTGCAACATTTAAGTGTAAGTGATCATCATCCTCCTCTGTAGTATCTTCGTTCTCATCACAATTAGGACTTATAACGAATAGCCCTTACAACGGTGGGCTGGAGAAAACTTCTCATCATATCTAAATCATAAACCCTTAGCCCTCTTATCATGAATTTTTGACTCAGTCAAACTTCTTAAAGTTCCTCCTTGGTCATACTCCCTAACCTTTATTCCTCAGGGCTTCCATCTGAATAGACATTGTTTGCACCTTTGTTGGCCACCTTTGGTGCTAGAAATGTTGTGGCTGTGCGATAGGAGACTCCCGAACTGTTACTACGTCTACTCTCCAAAGAGTTCTTCTCCTCCACCAGCTGGGTTAACTTCATAACATTCCCTAAGCCACGTTGTCTTAGTACTTAAACATCTGCTCGAATATCAGGGATGAGCCCCTTTATAAAAATCCCCTCTAACATAGTCTCTGAAAACCTTCCAAATTAGCTTGAGAAGTACTCAAACTTCACCCGATATTCTATTATCATCCCCTCCTACACTAGAGTAAAGAACTGTTCATAGAAGTCTCCTTCCTGACTAGTTTGAAAACATTCTAGTAGACAGTCTTTGAACTCCCTCCATGATCGGATAGGATCTTGCAAGTCTCTCCATTGGTACCATGATAGAGCCTTCCTCTCTAGACATAGAGCAGTTGTGATAAGTTTTTCATTTTCTCTCAACCCATTTACAATAAAATATCGCTCAACCCGAAAATCCACCCGTGAGTATTTTCTCTTTCAAAAATCGGCATTTTCAACTTTCTTAACCCAGGATCACCACCGCCTCAATTGCTTCTTACTCCTCCAATATAACGGTATATGTGATCCCTCCATGCTTCCCTTTCCACCAAATCAACTATCTGATCTTCATCATCCGAATTTCTTCGCTGCCCATACCCTTCACAGGTTCCCCTCCTTGGAAGTAGCTCCAAAGATGGCATCTCCTCCTCTTATCTCAAAATTTTCACCTCACGATCCCCCCTCATCATCCCTATATTAGGGTTTTCCCCACTTCTCTGTTCGATCAACGATGCCCTTATCTCTGATGATGTTGTCTTAGCTAGAAACTATAACATCATTTTCATCATCTCTTCCAAATTCAAAAATCTACCCTCAATTGATGAAATTCACACTCTGAATTCATATTTCAGATTTCCAACTTCTTCATCAAGCCTCTCCTCCAACACATAAACCTTCTTAGTTGCCATAGGTCTCAAAAATGATGCTCTGATACCAATTTGATAGGAATATGATATCCACACAATAATAAGAAAAAATACCAAAAAAAACAATAACAAGAGAAAACACAATAGAAATCAATGAGAAAGAATGATAAAATGGACTAATTTTTTTAATATCTGTACCAAACCAAGATACAAGTTAATTTACTATTTGAAAGGTAAATCGACATTCCACAAACCCTAGGCGCTGCTAGGAACAACTCGAAAGAAAATTACTATAAAATACAAAATCATATAACGAAAATAAAACCACTTTAATTAATCCTAAATAAATTTCCTAATTCACTCCCAAATCTGAATTCAAATCAATCCTCTTTCCCTAATGAAAACTTCCTAATTCCCTCCTAATTTTGATTTTCTATAATAAGTAATTAAAGGTAGAATTGATCCCCTTTGAGCCTCCCTACCTTCTTGTCTGCTGCCCACACTAGCGAGGCCCGCATGGCTCCTCCATCTGCCAGCTAGACCGCCCACGCTTGAGCAACATCTTTTTTTGCTTGCTCAAAAGAGGAAAAGCAAGAAGGTAATGAGTCATTTTGGCTTTTGGAGAAAAGAAAAGAAAAGAAAAGAAAATTGAGGAGAAAATCTCCTTCTATGCCTTAGAGAGAATCAGATCAAAAAAAAATCAACTCCAAAAAATAACAAATTACTTTTTCATTTGAGAATAGAAAAGACAATGAGGCAGCCTGGACTTTGATTTCGAGATAAAAAAAAGTAGAAAGTGGCGATGGGCTTGGATTTTTTTTCTCTCAAAAGATAGAGAAAGAGGGGAGCTGCATTCCACTTGTGCAAAGGAAAATGTTCTTCCTTTGAAAGCCAAAAGGCACAAATTACTTTTGTCCTCTAGCCATTAACTGAACAAGCCAAAAATATTTTATGAAAGTAGGAAAATGGGCTCTTACAAAAAAAAAGTAGCTGCTTTGGAACTTTAATTTAGAAAGAGCTTTAAGCAACTCAATTTTTGAAATGTGAAAAAAAAGTGAGTTTTTCAAAATAACTTTTGAATAGAATTAGAGATTATTATAATATGAGAAATAAAAGAAATTTATAAAATTTGTTTTTGAGATGTGATTTGATCAGCCTTTTGTTTAAAGAAAGTAAAAAAATAAAAATAACAATTAATTAGAAGTGATAATATAGAATTTTTATATATATATATATATATATATATATATATATATATATATATATATATATATATATATATATATATATATATATATATATATATATATATATATATATATATAAACTAAACTAATCATAAATATGCGTATATCAATACATACATAAATTGATCAATTTATATTATTAAATATAAATCTAAGTATATAACATTAAAAGATTAATCTGTTTGATTAATTGACACATATCAAGCGAGGCCTAATTTGAATGCGGATGAGCTTGTTTGAACTGTCTATGATCTAAACAAAGCTCGTGCAGTCTATTTCAAAAATATAGCATCTCGATCACCCAAATTTTGTGATCAACTCGATCACCAAATTTTGTGATCGAGTAGATTTTTCATGTATGTGGACTCAGCACTCATCAAATGACATCCAATCAGAACACGAAGGGGCTCATTTGAACTGACTTAACTACTTGGATATGCTCACGCAGTCCGTAACTATAACTAATGTCTCGATCTCAATTTTTTTACATGATTGTAGATTTTCATGTAAGAAAGCACAAAACGATCAAATTTCTCACAAAACTTTCATGATCTCAGCTTCCCACTAGCTGCATGCGCAACTATATATGATGATGAATGTGATGCAGTTTGCAAAACTCTGATTTAGGGGGCGAGACAATGCAAACGTAACACGAAATATAGTGTGATATCATGCAACCTATAACTCAATCCCACAACTAACTAAAAACTAGTTAGAGATGATTGGATCGATAACCAATCAAATGGAAATATTATATGTGCACCAAAAATGATACCAACACACTCGATCCTACTATATCACCATCATCACAATGCCACCGTTGCTTCTTATCCTCCAACACATGTTCTCTTGTTGTTAGAAACCCATTTCCTTGTTATTAAAGAAAGCAAATCATTGTAATGACAATTCTAATGAAGACCTTCAAAGTTGTGAGAGTGAGAGAGACATTTGAATTCATAATTTATAATGTTAGACTGCTTGTTTATGTTGAACTAAGAGACTATTTTATTTAGCTTTATCTATATCTTTAGATGAATTTTAGTAGTCTTACTTTGACTTTTTACGATCTTGTTTTAACATATTATTTTAATGTTAGTATGTCATTGATTATTTCATATTTTTAATTAATTTAATGGTTAATTCTAAGCTTTACACATCAAAATGCCTTGATGCTTGTGCCTCGCCTTTACGAAAAGAAAACACACCTCAATACCCTTTTGCACAATTTCAAACATTACTATAAAATGAGTATAAAATAAAAGAATAACTACTCATCTTTTTAATATAAACATGTTTCCTAACAATAAATAAGATTCAATTGCATTTTTAGAGAAAATTAGTAGCCACCATAATTATCAATGGTGAATAGTGTATCATAGTACAAAAATTCCCATGGAGCCATAATGCATAGCGCAAAGCGCAAACACGCACTATTTTAAATATAATGTAAAATATTTAATAAAATGAATATAAAAAGCACAACACCCTATAGTATTTTAACATCAAATATGTCACTCATATTTCCTTTCTACCACTCATATATTTCATTTCTACCACTCATATTTGATATGAAAATGAATTATGGGTGGTATGTATATATAATATTAAAGTTTTAGGTGTTAAATTTATAAATAGAGTAGTATATGGTGGTATGTATGTAAATCTCCCTTTAGTTAAACATAAGAGTTGTTAGAGCCTGCTATTCACGCAAGATTTGACATATTTAAGGATTTCTCCCTGTTACAAATCTTAAATCACAAAACCAATCATCAAACTTTTTATAAATATATTTAACAAGACTTATTGCCATGCTAAACGGAATTTCAAATTGTAATACTCTTAAGATATATTCAATCTGATTTATACAAGATTTTATATTCATCCTACATGAGTTAAATCCAATTGTAAACCAAAAGCACAATCAAGTATTAACTATTAAGATAAAGGAATTTTCATCTCTTTCAAGTACCCGGCAATACTGAAAAAACAGTTGAAAGCAAGTTAAGATTCTAACCATAGGTGGCGGTGGCGGTGATTCCATTCTCATGCTTCAATGCTCAAAATCTCGTCCACTTAGCTTCTAGGCGCACCATTACTACTCTACCTTCCCTCAGTTTTGTATCTTCTCCAGACAGCCACAAGAGATTCAGAAAATAAGAACAAGATAAAGAAAACGAGGCAATTGGAAGTTCTGGGGAGAAGTTAAAGAAGAGACCTTTTCTTAAGCTCTAGCCAATGGCTTTCACCTCGTTTCAATGGAAGAAAAAACCTTGGTCCCATATATCGGAAAAAAGAAGACCTAGAAAAAAATTGTAGAAAGAGCTCAGAGAGAAGGGAACCCTAGTTACAGAATAAACATGGAATAGAAGTTAATGGAAACCACTTTCCGGTAAACATTAGTGGAGGGCTCAGCCACCGCATACTTCTGCTCAAAATCCGGAACTATAGCAAGGCTTCAATGCTGAATTTCAAAATCGCTCAGCAAATAACGTGCTCAATACAGCTAAACCCTAAAAAATGTCGAAGCCTGACACAACTATTTACAGAGAGCAGCAATGATAAATCCGATTTGGCGCAGAAAAGAAGTAGATAACAATAAAAAATAGATCTTTTCATCCAATATTCTAATAAACTGGAATTCATTTAACTTACACTGGTAAATGTCTGCGAAGAAAACCCTAGACGCTCGAACCAATATTGAAGACAAGAGGATCGGCAAATGGCAAGGGGAGCAAAACAAAAATCAGTCATTTTGGAGGGAATTGCAGAAAGAATGAGATTAATTTGCATGTTCTCGCATTAAAAGGTTGGATTTGAGGTATGTTTAACAAAATAATGTAAGCAATATATCCTTACTTGGAGCAAAGGAAGCAATAACAAATTCTTTACACAATTAACTCTAATTTTTTTAATTACCTTTAATTATATCATCATAATAGCTAATTAATTGCATACTTTTTACTAAAGCATTTTTTATATAATTAAAGTGCAAGTTTTTTTTCAAAATAGAATTGGAGTATATTTAGATCAACTTTCTCATTGTATTATTTTTAAGATTGTTGCCATACATCCATTTGGCTAACATTTTTTTAATATTTTTTCATAATTTCTTATGCTAAGAATTTGCTTATGAGAATCAGTCTCCTAAAGTATGATAATTCTATAAGAAAGCTACTACATAATATACCACACCAAAGTATATGAAAATAAAAAGTATATGATATAAATGAAATATATAAACAAGATAGAAAAATTCAAGTAGACAAACTAATAAGAGTTGACACTAAATATAAAAATAAAAAATAGAAAATATATCTAACGAAAATAATGAAGTACAAAAAGATTAGGCATAATGGATATTGAAAGTGGCAAATGTAGACCGTAAGCTGTATTACTTGGCTATGAATATTTATCATTTCATTAGGTTTATGAGGCCTCCTCGATGCAGCGACTCACAAATCAAGAATAGTGTATATCATGCTTTAGGTTTATGAGGGCTTGTACCCTAAATGTTGTTGTAAGTCCCACTATGAGTAGCCCTTTGTAGTTAGAACCCAAAATTTAAAAATATAGAAGGCCCTCCTCCCGTAATGTGCTCTATTATGATTTTTTTTCTCACAAGGCTTTTCCTTCATCACAGCCCTTTTCGTGGCCTCAGGTGTCCCTTCTCGGCTCAGGGAAGTTTCTTGGCCATAATCACTGTGTTGTCCATAATTTTTGGATTCTATTTTGGTTGGTTTTGTCATCGTTGTCAATTTTTGGTCGATGGAGGGCAAATGCTTGGTAGATCCTGATTTTTTTTGCTGGCAAAAACCTCTTCTATGCCATTTTGTGATGCATTCTCTGCGACAAAGTTTTGTGGCTCTGCTCAATGTACAGCCTACCCCCCCAAAAGACAAACAGTGCAAACAGCCCCAAAAATGCCCCCGTAGTTCAAAATGGCCCAAAAAAGCTTATTTTTTTTTTTTTGCCATTTGCATTGTCTCCGCAAGCGCAAGCTCGCCGCCACGGCCTCCGCAGGCTTGCTGCCATGGACTCCGCAGGCTTGCTGCCATGGCTGCCAGGCTGGCAGCCATGGCCTCCGCAGCCCGCAGGCAGCCAGGGCCAGCCTCCGCAGCTGCCAGCCAGGCCTCCTGCCGCAGATTGCCAGCCAAGGCCTCCGCAGCCTGCCAGCCAAAGCCTCCGCAGCCTGCCAGCCAGGGCCTCCGCAGCCTGCAAGCCAGGGACTCCGCAGCCTGCCAGCCAGGGCCGCCTTGCAGCTTGCCAGCTTGCCCAGTGACTCCGCCTTGCCAGCCTGCGCAGCCAGGGCTTCCGCAACCTGCCAGCCAGGGCCTCCGCAGCCTGCCAGCAGGGCCTCCGCAGCCAGCCTGCCAGCCAGGGCCTCCGCACGCTGCCAGCCATGGCCTCCGCAGGCTTGCCGCCAAGGCCTCCGCAGGCTTGCCGCCAGGGCCTCCGCATGCTTCCAGCCAGGGCCTTAGCACATTCGCAAGCACGTTTGATTATTCTTTCGCAACCAACAATCATATCGAGGCACAAGCGACATGTCGCATCATTTACTAGCGGATACATTTTTTCCCGTATGCATCAAGTTACATAAGCCATGGGCACGTTGGCAAGCAGGGTCTCGAAGTGTTGGTGTTGGCAAGCAGGGCCGAGGCACACCTGCAACTTTCCCATAAGGGCCAATAGCACTCTGGCTTTGAGGCGCAAGTATGTTGTGTAACTAGGCACACCTGATGATTTTTTTTTCGCAACCAAC
This sequence comes from Dendrobium officinale, assembly GCA_019514585.1. NCBI lineage: Eukaryota > Viridiplantae > Streptophyta > Magnoliopsida > Asparagales > Orchidaceae > Dendrobium > Dendrobium officinale. Next base: position 13,567 of record JACXSL010001073.1, read on the forward strand.
AATCGAAGGCACAGGCAGCATATCACCTCATTTTTTTTCACAAAAAACAACAATCAAAGGCACAGGCAACAAGTGAATGAACTGCTATGTTGATGGTTGGCCACACAAAGTAATGAACAACCAATCGAAGCAAAGCATAAGACAACTCATGCGCCTATACGGTCTCAAGCACTTCCACATCAAAAAGCCCAATGGCAACACACTGTATCGAAGAGTAAGCCAAATCCTACGACAGGCGAACCAAAGGGTCAATGTAAAGATGTGGACGGCGAGCTCCCGCAATGCACGTATGATAGCTGAGTTTGGGCCGGTTGAACATCCATATAAGATGTAAAATAGCAAGCGACATAGGAGCATATACTCCAATAATGCCAATGATACCATGTGACTTGGCATATCGATTCAATCCTCCGAATCCGACAATCCATCGCAAGTGTTTCATCCCCCACATGACAATCAAGCTCTGCGACAAAGTTTTGTAGCTCTGCTCAATGTACAGCCTACCCCCCCCCCCAAAAGACAAACAGTGCAAACAGCCCCAAAAATGCCCCCCGTAGTTCAAAATGCCCAAAAAGCTTATTTTTTTTTTTGCCATTTGATAGCACTATTTGCTTGTGCATGCACACACGAGTTCCCAACATGCCAACTCGATGCCAAAAAGCACTTATTTGAGTACTTCTTAGTACATTTGAATGTGCAACGGCGGCTGTCAGCCAAGGCTCCGCAGTCAGCCAAGGCCTCCGCAGCCTTGCCAGCCAGGGCCAGGGCTCCGCAGCCCAGCCAGGGCCTCCGGCAGCCAGGGCCTCCGCAGCCTGCCAGCCAGTGCCTCCGCAGCCTGCCAGCCATGACCACTACAAGCTGCCAACCATTGTCTCCGCAAGCTAGCCGCCACGGCCTCCGCAGGCTTGCTGCCATGGACTCCGCAGGCTTGCTGCCATGGACTCCGCAGGCAGCCAGGGCCTCCGCGGCCTGCCAGCCAGGTCCTCCGCAGATTGCCAGCCAAGGCCTCCGCAGCCTGCCAGCCAAAGCCTCCGCAGCCTGCCAGCCAGGGCCTCCGCAGCCTGCAGCCTGCAAGCCAGGGACTCCGCAGCCTGCCAGCCAGGGCCTCTTCATTGCTTGCCAGCCAGTGACTCCGCAGCCTGCCAGCCAGGGCTTCCGCAACCTGCCAGCCAGGGCCTCCGCAGCCTGCCAGCCAGGGGCCTCCGCAGCCTGCCAGCCAGGGCCTCCGCACGCTGCCAGCCATGGCCTCCGCAGGCTTTGCCGCCCAGGCCTCCGCAGGCTTGCCGCCAGGGCCTCCGCATGCTTCCAGCCAGGGCATTAGCACATTCGCAAGCACGTTTGATTATTCTTTCGCAACCAACAATCATATCGAGGCACAAGCGACATGTCGCATCATTTACTAGCGGATACATTTTTTCCCGTATGCATCAAGTTACATAAGCCATGGGCACGTTGGCAAGCAAGGTCTCGAAGTGTTGGCAAGCAGGGTCTCGAAGTGTTGGCAAGCAGGGCCGAGGCACACCTGCAACTTTCCCATAAGGGCCAATAGCACTCTGGCTTTGAGGCGCAAGTATGTTGTGTAACTAGGCACACCTGATTATTTTTTTTCGCAACCAACAATCGAAGGCACAGGCAGCATATCACCTTTTTTTTTTCACAAAAACCAATCAAAGGCACAGGCAACAAGTGAATGAACTGCTATGTTGATGGTTGGCCACACAAAGTAATGAACAACCAATCGAAGCAAAGCATAAGACAACTCATGCGCCTATACGGTCTCAAGCACTTCCACATCAAAAAGCCCAATGGCAACACACTGTATCGAAGAGTAAGCCAAATCCTACGACAGGCGAACCAAAGGGTCAATGTAAAGATGTGGACGGCGAGCTCCCGCAATGCACGTATGATAGCTGAGTTTGGGCCGGTTGAACATCCATATAAGATGTAAAATAGCAAGCGACATAGGAGCATATACTCCAATAATGCCAATGATACCATGTGACTTGGCATATCGATTCAATCCTCCGAATCCGACTTTCCATCGCAAGTGTTTCATCCCCCACATGACAATCAAGCTCTGCGACAAAGTTTTGTGGCTCTGCACAATGTACAGCCTACCCCCCCCAAAAGACAAACAGTGCAAACAGCCCCAAAAATGCCCCCGTAGTTCAAAATGGCCCAAAAAGCTTATTTTTTTTTTTGCCATTTGATAGCACTATTTGCTTGTGCATGCACACACGAGTTCCCAACATGCCAACTCGATGCCAAAAAGCACTTATTTGAGTACTTCTTAGTACATTTGAATGTGCTACGGCGGCTGTCAGCCAAGGCCTCCGCAGCTTGCCAGCCAGGGCCTCCGCAGCCTGCCAGCCAGGGCCTCCGCAGCATGCCAGCCAGGGCCTCCGCAGCCTGCCAGCCAGGGCCTCCGCAGCCTGGCAGCCAGGGCCTCCGCAGCCTGCCAGCCAGTGCCTCCGCAGCCTGCCAGCCATGACCACTGCAAGCTGCCAGCCATTGTCTCCGCAAGCTTGCCGCCACGGCCTCCGCAGGCTTGCAGCCAAGGCCTCCGCAGCTTGCCAGCCAGCCTGCCTCCTCCGCCAGCCAGCAGCCCGCAGCCTGCCAGCCAGGGCCTCCGCAGCATGCCAGCCAGGTCCTCCGCAGATTGCCAGCCAGGGCCTCCGCAGCCTGCCAGCCAGGGCCAGCAGCCTGCCAGCCAGGGCCTCCGCAGCCTGCCAGCCAGGGCCTCCCAGCCTGCCAGCCAGGGCCTCCAGCAGCCTGCCAGCAGGGCCCGCCTCCGCAGCCTGCCAGCCAGGCCTCCGCAGCCTGCCAGCCAGTGCCGCAGCCTGCCAGCCATGCCATGACCACTGCAAGCTGCAAGCCATTGTCTCCGCAAGCTCGCCGCCACGGCCTCCGCAGGCTTGCTGCCATGGACTCCGCAGGCTTGCTGCCATGGACTCCGCAGGCAGCCAGGGCCTCCGCAGCCTGCCAGCCAGGTCCTCCGCAGCATTGCCAGCCAGCCAAGCCTCCGCAGCCTGCCAGCCAAAGCCTCCGCAGCCTGCCAGCCAGGGCCTCCGCAGCCTGCAAGCCAGGGACTCCGCAGCCTGCCAGCCAGGCCAGCCAGGGCCTCCGCAGCTTGCCAGCCAGTGCCTCCGCAGCTGCCAGCCAGGGCTTCCGCAGCCTGCCAGCCAGGGCTTCCGCAGCCTGCCAGCCAGGGCCTCCTCCGCAGCCTGCCAGCCAGGGCCTCCCGCAGCCTGCCAGCCAGGGCCTCCGCACGCTGCCAGCCATGGCCTCCGCAGGCTTGCCGCCAAGGCCTCCGCAGGCTTGCCGCCAGGGCCTCCGCATGCTTCCAGCCAGGGCCTTAGCACATTCGCAAGCACGTTTGATTATTCTTTCGCAACCAACAATCATATCGAGGCACAAGCGACATGTCGCATCATTTACTAGCGGATACATTTTTTCCCGTATGCATCAAGTTACATAAGCCATGGGCACGTTGGCAAGCAGGGTCTCGAAGTGTTGGCAAGCAGGGCCGAGGCACACCTGCAACTTTCCCATAAGGGCCAATAGCACTCTGGCTTTGAGGCGCAAGTATGTTGTGTAACTAGGCACACCTGATTATTTTTTTCGCAACCAACAATCGAAGGCACAGGCAGCATATCACCTCATTTTTTCACAAACAACAATCAAAGGCACAGGCAACAAGTGAATGAACTGCTATGTTGATGGTTGGCCACACAAAGTAATGAACAACCAATCGAAGCAAAGCATAAGACAACTCATGCGCCTATACGGTCTCAAGCACTTCCACATCAAAAAGCCCAATGGCAACACACTGTATCGAAGAGTAAGCCAAATCCTACGACAGGCGAACCAAAGGGTCAATGTAAAGATGTGGACGGCGAGCTCCCGCAATGCACGTATGATAGCTGAGTTTGGGCCGGTTGAACATCCATATAAGATGTAAAATAGCAAGCGACATAGGAGCATATACTCCAATAATGCCAATGATACCATGTGACTTGGCATATCGATTCAATCCTCCGAATCCGACAATCCATCGCAAGTGTTTCATCCCCCACATGACAATCAAGCTCTGCGACATTTTTTTTGTAGCTCTGCTCAATGTATGTACTACCCCCCCCCCCCAAAAAGACAAACAGTGCAAACAGCCCCAAAAATGCCCCCGTAGTTCAAAATGGCCCAAAAAGCTTATTTTTTTTTTTGCCATTTGATAGCACTATTTGCTTGTGCATGCACACACGAGTTCCCAACATGCCAACTCGATGCCAAAAAGCACTTATTTGAGTACTTCTTAGTACATTTGAATGTGCAACGGCGGCTGTCAGCCAAGCCTCCAAGGCCAGGGCCGCAGCTTGCCAGCCAGGGCCCCCGCAGCCTGGCAGCCAGGGCCTCCGCAGCCTGCCAGCCAGTGCCTCCGCAGCCTGCCAGCCATGACCACTACAAGCTGCCAACCATTGTCTCCGCAAGCTAGCCGCCACGGCCTCCGCAGGCTTGCTGCCATGGACTCCGCAGGCTTGCTGCCATGGACTCCGCAGGCAGCCAGGGCCTCCGCGGCCTGCCAGCCAGGTCCTCCGCAGATTGCCAGCCAAGCCTCCGCCAGCCAGCAGCCGCAGCCAGCCAAAGCCTCCGCAGCCTGCCAGCCAGGGGCAGCCTCCGCAGCCTGCAGCCAGGCCTCCTCCGCAGCCTGCCAGCCAGGGCCTCCGCAGCTTGCCAGCCAGTGACTCCGCAGCCTGCCAGCCAGGGCCTCCGCAACCTGCCAGCCAGGGCCTCCGCAGCCTGCCAGCCAGGGCCCTCCGCAGCCTGCCAGCCAGGGCCTCCGCACGCCTGCCAGCCATGGCTGGCCGCCGCAGGCTCCGCAGGCTTGCCGCCAAGGCCTCCGCAGGCTTGCCGCCAGGGCCTCCGCATGCTTCCAGCCAGGGCATTAGCACATTCGCAAGCACGTTTGATTATTCTTTCGCAACCAACAATCATATCGAGGCACAAGCGACATGTCGCATCATTTACTAGCGGATACATTTTTTCCCGTATGCATCAAGTTACATAAGCCATGGGCACGTTGGCAAGCAGGGTCTCGAAGTGTTGGCAAGCAGGGTCTCGAAGTGTTGGCAAGCAGGGCCGAGGCACACCTGCAACTTTCCCATAAGGGCCAATAGCACTCTGGCTTTTGAGGCGCAAGTATGTTGTGTAACTAGGCACACCTGATTATTTTTTCGCAACCAACAATCGAAGGCACAGGCAGCAGCATATCACCTCATTTTTTCAAAAACCAATCAAAGGCACAGGCAACAAGTGAATGAACTGCTATGTTGATGGTTGGCCACACAAAGTAATGAACAACCAATCGAAGCAAAGCATAAGACAACTCATGCGCCTATACGGTCTCAAGCACTTCCACATCAAAAAGCCCAATGGCAACACACTGTATCGAAGAGTAAGCCAAATCCTACGACAGGCGAACCAAAGGGTCAATGTAAAGATGTGGACGGCGAGCTCCCGCAATGCACGTATGATAGCTGAGTTTGGGCCGGTTGAACATCCATATAAGATGTAAAATAGCAAGCGACATAGGAGCATATACTCCAATAATGCCCAATGATACCATGTGACTTGGCATATCGATTCAATCCTCCGAATCCGACAATCCATCGCAAGTGTTTTTCATCCCCCACATGACAATCAAGCTCTGCGACAAAGTTTTGTGGCTCTGCACAATGTACAGCCTACCCCCCCAAAAAAAGACAAACAGTGCAAACAGCCCCAAAAATGCCCCCGTAGTTCAAAATGGCCCCCAAAAGCTTATTTTTTTTTTTTTTTTTTGCCATTTGATAGCAGCACTATTTGCTTGTGCATGCACACACGAGTTCCCAACATGCCAACTCGATGCCAAAAAGCACTTATTTGAGTACTTCTTAGTACATTTGAATGCTGCTGAACGGCGGCTGTCAGCGGCTGTCAGCCAAGGCCTCCGCAGCTTGCCAGCCAGGGCCTCCGCAGCCTGCCAGCCAGGGCCTCCGCAGCATGCCAGCCAGGGCCTCCGCAGCCTGCCAGCCAGGGCCTCCGCAGCCTGGCAGCCGGGGCCGCAGCCTGCCAGCCAGCCTGCCAGCCAGTGCCTCCGCAGCCTGCCAGCCATGACCACTGCAAGCTGCTGCCAGCCATTGTCTCCGCAAGCTTGCCGCCACGGCCTCCGCAGGCTTGCAGCCAAGGCCTCCGCAGCTTGCCTTGCCAGGGCCAGGCCTGCCAGCCGCAGGCCTGCCAGCCAGGCCTTGCAGATTGCCAGCAGGTCCTCCGCAGATTGCCAGCCAGGGCCTCCGCAGCCTGCCAGCCAGGCCCCTCCTCAGCCATGCCAGCCAGGGCCTCCGCAGCCTGCCAGCCAGGGCCTCCGCCTGCCAGCCAGGGCCTCCGCAGCCAGCCAGGGCCTCCGCAGCCTGCCAGCCAGGGCCTCCGCAGCCTGCCTGCCAGCCAGTGCCTCCGCAGCCTGCCAGCCATGACCACTGCAAGCTGCAAGCCATTGTCTCCGCAAGCTCGCCGCCACGGCCTCCGCAGGCTTGCTGCCATGGACTCCGCAGGCTTGCTGCCATGGACTCCGCAGGCAGCCAGGGCCTCCGCAGCCTGCCAGCCAGGTCCTCCGCAGATTGCCAGCCATTGCCAGCCAGCCAGCCTCCGCAGCCTGCCAGCCAAAGCCTCCGCAGCCTGCCAGCCAGGGCCTCCGCAGCCTGCAAGCCAGGGCGCAGCCTGCAGCAGCCTGCCAGCCAGGGCCTCCGCAGCTTGCCAGCCAGTGACTCCGCAGCCTGCCAGCCAGGCCTTCCGCAGGGCCTGCAGCCCTGCCAGCCAGGGCCTCCGCAGCCTGCCAGCCAGGGCCTCCGCAGCCTGCCAGCCAGGGCCTCCGCACGCTGCCAGCCATGGCCTCCGCAGGCTTGCCGCCAAGGCCTCCGCAGGCTTGCCGCCAGGGCCTCCGCATGCTTCCAGCCAGGGCCTTAGCACATTCGCAAGCACGTTTGATTATTCTTTCGCAACCAACAATCATATCGAGGCACAAGCGACATGTCGCATCATTTACTAGCGGATACATTTTTTTTTCCCGTATGCATCAAGTTACATAAGCCATGGGCACGTTGGCAAGCAGGGTCTCGAGTGTTGGCAAGCAGGGTCTCGGTCTCGAAGTGTTGGCAAGCAGGGCCGAGGCACACCTGCAACTTTCCCATAAGGGCCAATAGCACTCTGGCTTTGAGGCGCAAGTATGTTGTGTAACTAGGCACACCTGATTTTTTTTTCGCAACCAACAATCGAAGGCACAGGCAGCATATCACCTCATTTTTTTCACAAAAAACAATCAAAGGCACAGGCAACAAGTGAATGAACTGCTATGTTGATGGTTGGCCACACAAAGTAATGAACAACCAATCGAAGCAAAGCATAAGACAACTCATGCGCCTATACGGTCTCAAGCACTTCCACATCAAAAAGCCCAATGGCAACACACTGTATCGAAGAGTAAGCCAAATCCTACGACAGGCGAACCAAAGGGTCAATGTAAAGATGTGGACGGCGAGCTCCCGCAATGCACGTATGATAGCTGAGTTTGGGGGCCGGTTGAACATCCATATAAGATGTAAAATAGCAAGCGACATAGGAGCATATACTCCAATAATGCCAATGATACCATGTGACTTGGCATGGCATATCGATTCAATCCTCCGAATCCGACAATCCATCGCAAGTGTTTCATCCCCCACATGACAATCAAGCTCTGCGACAAAGTTTTGTAGCTCTGCTGCTCAATGTACAGCCTACCCCCCCAAAAGACAAACAGTGCAAACAGCCCCAAAAATGCCCCCGTAGTTCAAAATGGCCCAAAAAGCTTATTTTTTTTTTTTTGCCATTTGATAGCACTATTTGCTTGTGCATGCACACACGAGTTCCCAACATGCCAACTCGATGCCAAAAAGCACTTATTTGAGTACTTCTTAGTACATTTGAATGTGCAACGGCGGCTGGCTGTCAGCCAGGCCTCCGCAGGGCCTCCGCAGCCTGCCAGCCAGGGCCTCTGGCGCAGCCTGGCAGCCAGGGCCTCCGCAGCCTGCCAGCCAGCAGCCTCCGCAGCCTGCCAGCCAGCCAGGCCTCCGCAGCCTGCCAGCCATGACCACTACAAGCTGCCACCATTGTCTCCGCAAGCTAGCCGCCACGGCCTCCGCAGGCTGCTGCTGCCATGGACTCCGCAGGCTTGCTGCCATGGACTCCGCAGGCAGCCAGGGCCTCCGCGGCCTGCCAGCCAGGTCCTCCGCAGATTGCCAGCCAAGGCCTCCAGCTGCCAGCCAGCCCAAGCCAGCCTCCGCAGCCTGCCAGCCAGGGCCTCCGCAGCCTGCCAGCCAGGGCCTCCGCAGCCTGCCAGCCAGCAGGGCCTCAGCTTGCCAGCCAGGACTCCGCAGCAGCCTGCCAGCCAGGGCTCCGCAGCCTGCAGGCCTGCCAGCCAGGGCAGCCTGCAGCCTGCCAGCCAGGGCCTCCGCAGCCTGCCAGCCAGGGCCCCGCCTCCGCGCTGCCTGCCAGCCATGGCCTCTGCGCAGGCTTGCCGCAAGGCCGCCCGCAGGCTTGCCGCCAGGGGGCCTCCTTCCAGCCAGGGCATTAGCACATTCGCAAGCACGCACGTTTGATTATTCTTTCGCAACCAACAATCATATCGAGGCACAAGCGACATGTCGCATCATTTACTAGCGGATACATTTTTTCCCGTATGCATCAAGTTACATAAGCCATGGGCACGTTGGCAGCAGGGTCTCGAAGTGTTGGCAAGCAGGGTCTCGAAGTGTTGGCAAGCAGGGCCGAGGCACACCTGCAACTTTCCCATAAGGGCCAATAGCACTCTGGCTTTGAGGCGCAAGTATGTTGTGTAACTAGGCACACCTGATTTTTTTTTTCGCA
>JACXSL010001073.1:32500-37500 GCA_019514585.1 Dendrobium officinale
TCAATGCAAAACTGCAACTTTCAAGGAACCCAAAAACTTTGGGAACCCAAAAACTTTGGGTGGTTCTTCATTTCTTGCCAAGTGTTTCTCTCTCTAGAGTGTTTTAGAGTGAGAAGGTCTGGGGCATGGCGGGGGGAGACAGGCGGTCTCCTCCCCGCTCCGGCGGGGGCGGTGGTGAAGGATCCGGTGGGGGCAGTGAGCGGGATAGGAGGCGGTCGGGCATTGGGTCCGGCGGTGGCAAAAGGTATGTTGAGGTTAAATCGCCGGCCAAGGCGGGGGCTGCCAAGCAGGGCGTGCGGAACAATCCGGGCGGCAAAGCTGCGGGAGATGTGGCGTCGAGCGGTGCCAAAAGGGGCGCAGGGCTCGGCTGATGCGGGGGGGTCACGGCAGGGAGCTGGGGAGCTGGGCGTGCGCTTGCAGCGGGACCAAAGCCGGGACGGGATGCCGGCCCGGGGGCTGCTGGGACGGCCTCCTCGGAGCGGGATTTTGATCTACGGCTGAAGGAGAATCCCGCCTTTGAGGAAGATAGTGTGGCTATGGATTTTGAACAGGCCCTTGAGCGGGTCTTGAAGGCGGCCAATGTGGAGGCTGCTGCGGCAGCCAGGAGAGGGCAGGCGGCGACTTGCCATAATGCGGGCCGAACAGCCAGGTAAGGCCGAAATGGCTGTTGATAATGAGATGGATCTTGGGATGGAAGATTGTCTTGATAGCTTCCATACGGCTGTGGGCTCGGGGTGATGAGGATATGGTAAATGCAAACCCCGGCGGCCGGTAATTGTGGCGAACGGGAATTACCTGCAGGTGTGGACATGCCGCCCGCTGGTGACTGCGGAATCCAGCAAACCAATAACAGCACACAAGGTGCTTGTGGAAATGTGGCTACCAAAACTGCAGCTGGAGTTTTCGGGAAACTGAAGGAGGTGGAGGCTCGACCGAGCACGACGAATGTGTGGCGTAGGCCTGAGCACATTAAGGTTACCGAGTGCGTGCGACGAGGGCAGTTCTCGACGGATGGTGTGACGGTTGATCTTAAGCTCGATTTGGTAGAGCTTAGCATCGGGCTCCTTGAGAATGCAGTGGTAGGGAAAGTGCTTGGAAGAAGGCTGCCGTTTTTTGTACTAGAATCTGAAATAAGGCGGCAATGGGGTCGGTTCGGGGAGATTCAAATCTCCACCATTGGGACGGATTGCTTTGCTTGCACCTTCAATTCGGTGGAAGCAAGAGATGCAGTCCTTTGCGGCGGACCTTGGTTCTTCAGTGGGAATATTGTGGGACTGGACAGGTGGACTCCGGACTTCTCGCCCAGTTCCTTAGAGGGACTTTCCTCCCCTATCTGGATACGGCTACCGCAACTCCCTCTACAATATTGGCACCCGGACAATTTGATCCGAATTGCATCAATGGTTGGTGAGCCTTTGTGGATTGATGCTCAGACGGGAGCTAGTGGGCGCCGGGAGTATGCCCGGATATGTGTGAAGCTTGATTTGGCACGGAAACTTCAACCGGGCATTTGGATCAACGAGGGGGCGGGGGCGATTTTACCAGAGAGTGGAATATGAAGGACTTGGCCTATCCTGTTTTGATTGTGGCCGTGTAGGCCACCGACGGGAGCATTGCCCTTCTCGGGTTACCAATGATGGGGAGGCTGGCGTGGGTATACCCAAGGTTATGGCAGCTATGAAGCAGTCCGGAAGGGATGGTGGATCCAGCTCGGGGAGCGGAACTAAAACGACGGAGTGCAGCGGGGCTGCGGTGGTGGGCAAGATCACTCCCGTGCCTCATCAAAGGCCTACTGCGCAAGCCGCGGATTTGGCTAGGCCAAACCCGGGAGAGGGAGCACTCTCGGGAAGTCTCTCATCTAACACTCCTATAAGTGGGCCTGAGGTGCCTAGCAATAACGACCTCACAGAGGACGAGAAATTGTTTGGACCGTGGAGCTTGGTGCCTCCGAGGAAGGGCAGGAGGAAACCCAAGAAGTCTGAACCCGAGAATGCTGGGCCGCCGTGGGGGGAAAAAATCCCGCGCCAAGTCAATTTGGAAGAGATCAAGGAGCCTAATAGGGCGAGGCTGAAGGAAAACTTTCGGCCAAGCAAGGGAGACAAACGCCCGGGCTTTACTCCTCCGTTGCTGTTCACAGCAGGGGTGCGGCCCGCTAGGCCTAAATTGGGAGCATCTAAGGCTCATTTTGACAAAGAGCTAAAGGCCTTGGGGGCCGATTGAAGAGGCGCCTCGGAAAAGGCGGAAGGACGGATCAACACCAACTAGCGGCGGGGACGCTTCCCCTATAGGTGTTTAATGTCTACGACACTTTTCTGGAATTGCAGGGGGGGGCCCGGAAGAAGTGTACGGGCAACTACCTGCGTCACCTTGTTGGTGACAATGATGTGCACTTCATCGGTCTTGTGGAGACAAAAGTTGAACAACTGAACCGTGCGGATGTGGATCGGCTTATCGGCACGAGGTGGGATTTTTTCCACCATCCTTCGGTGGGGAAATCCGGGGGCATTCTCACTCTTTGGCGAAGAGACCTGACGACTTTCACGGTCTTGGAGGCTAATGACCAAGCTGTTGTTGGTAATTGGGTGCTCCCCAATTGTCAGTCTTGGACGGTGGCTGTTGTCTATGGTAACAAGGATTACTTAAGGCGGCGCGACCTTTGGAGATCTATTGGTCCACATTTGGTGGGGAACTCCCCTGCTTTGGTTGGGGGGGCGACTTCAACTGCTGCCTTAACCAGTCGGAGAGAAGAAAGGCGGTAAACGTGTCACCCTTTCGGCCGGGGTGGTTGAGATGACGGATTTCATCGTCGACAATGATTTGCACGACCTTGGCTTTGTGGGGCCGAGGTTCACCTGGACCAACAACAAGGAAGGAAACAGTAGGATTTGGGTCCGGCTGGACAGGATTCTCATGAATTCGGCGGGGCTTGCGGACGCGCCGCTAGCCAAAGTGAGACATCTGGGGCGTGTGGCCTCGGACCACTCCCCGCTTCTTCTTACTATCTCTCCACGCACTTCGACCAGTCCGGACTGGTGGCCGAGGTTTGAGGACGTCTGGACTACCTACCCAACCACTTGGCGGCTGGTTTGGAAGCATTGGAATCGGAATACCCCTGGTTCCCCTGCTGAGGTGCTTGACCGGAAATGTTCCCGTACGCTGAATGCTCTTGTGCATTGGAGCCGGAACCGTATGCGGAACCTTACTAGCCTCCGTAGCACGCTGGAGAGGCGCATCTTGGAGCTGCAGGAGTTGGACTGCAGTACGAATGGTCTTTCTGAGGAATTGGAGGCGGAGCTCAGGAAATGTGTTGGGGAGCTCAATGATACTTTGGCGCGGCTCACAATTTTTGGTGGAAGCAGCGCGCGAAAGTGAGGTGGCTGGAGAACGGGGATGGTAACTCCCATTTCTTCCATATGGTTGCTTCCGGACGCCGCCGTGACAACCGTATTTCTGGGGTGGCTATGGCGAATGATCGATTGGAGACTGACCCCCCCGCCACGATTCAAACTGTCTTTATGAATTTCTTCCGGGATAAATGGCGCACGAGGGATGCCCAGCTGGACAATTGGCCGCCGTTTGGGGAGAACGAAAGATTGCCGAGCCACTTTGGTGATATTCTTACTAAGGACGTTTCTGATGAGGAGGTTTGGGCTGCGGTGCATAGTATGGGAAATAATCGGGCTCCCGGTCGGGATGGTATCTCCACACATCGTTCCTCAAATTCTATTGGCCCATTATTAAGGAGGATGTGTTGCTTGCGATCCGGGACTTCTTTGAGACAAATACGATGAACGAGAAATGGAGAGAAACCTTGATCATTCTTATTCCCAAGGTGGGGAATGCGGATTCGCCGGCCAAATTCCGGCCCATTAGCTTATGCCAATCTATTTACAAGGTGATTGCGAAGATTTTGGTGAGCAGGATGAAGCCTATTCTTGCGGATATTATTGGGGAGGAACAAGGCGCGTTCGTGCCTGGCCGGTCTATCTCCAATCACGGGCTCCTGGCTCAGGAGATTATTAGCACTTTCCAACACTCGACTAAGGCTGCCGGGCTTATGGCGTTGAAGATTGATATGGAGCAGGCCTATGACTGCATGGCCTGGGACACTCTCGAGCAAGTGATGAACCGGATGGGCTTTCCTACTCGGTTCATTGGTTGGGTAATGCAATGTATTTCATTCCCTAAATTTCAATTGATGATTAAATGGTTGCAGGACGGATTGGATTACGGGGCTTAGCGGCTTTCGTCAAGGCTGCCCGCTTTCGCCTTTCTTGTTCATTCTCTGCTCGGAATTGCTCACCAAAGGCTTTGCTCGGGACGGGCAGCTCGGCTCGGGGTCCGTGTGGTGCGAGAGGCGCCCATTACCTCCCACCTCCTCTATGCCGATGACGTTCTTGTTTTTGCGGAGGCTAGTGGGAGCAATGCTAAGTGTGCCAGGAATCTGATTGAGCATTACTGTAGCTGGACAGGACAACGGCTCAATTGTAGTAAGTCGGCTATTCTGTTTAGTAAGAAGTGCCCCCGCTATGGAAGCAACGTCGGATTGCAAAAGAGCTGGGTTTTAGAAGGGTGCAGGCGGTGGATTATTTGGGCCTGCACCTAACCTTACGCAAGTTGGTGGCGGCTGACTTCTCGGGGCTGCTCAAAAAGGTCACGGACAAAATTAATGGTTGGGGAAAACGGCATCTCTCGATGGCTGGCCGGGCGACGCGCTGATCCGCACTTCCGCACTTCTCTCCTTGCTTCGCCTATGTACCTCCTTACTCACTCTGATATCCCAAAAGGGGTTCTCAACACTATTGAACGCATGACTCGGCAGTTTATGTGGCAAAAGGATGCACAAAATCGGGGCATTCACTATGTCCCGTGGAACGAACTCTGCCGGCCTGCTGCTTTGGGTGGGTTGGGATTTCATGCGGCTGAACGGTGGCAAGGGCCTTTGCGGGCAAGATTAACTTGGAATTTTGTTCACAATCGGGACTCGGCGCTTGGGAGAG
>JACXSL010001073.1:42500-47500 GCA_019514585.1 Dendrobium officinale
GCAGCCTGGCAGCCAGGGCCTCCGCAGCCTGCCAGCCATGACCACCGCAAGCTGCCAGCCATTGTCTCCGCAAGCTCGCCGCCACGGCCTCCGCAGGCTTGCTGCCAGGCTTGCTGCCATGGACTCCGCAGGCTTGCTGCCATGGACTCCGCAGGCAGCCAGGGCCTCCGCAGCCTGCCAGCCAGGTCCTCCGCAGATTGCCAGCCAAGGCCTCCGCAGCCTGCCAGCCAAAGCCTCCGCAGCCTGCCAGCCAGGGCCTCCGCAGCCTCCGCAGCCTGCAAGCCAGGGACTCCGCAGCCTGCCAGCCAGGGCCTCCGCAGCTTGCCAGCCAGTGACTCCGCAGCCTGCCAGCCAGGGCCTCCGCAACCTGCCAGCCAGGGCCTCCGCAGCCTGCCAGCCAGGGCCTCCGCCTCCGCAGCCTGCTAGCCAGGGCCTCCGCACGCTGCCAGCCATGGCCTCCGCAGGCTTGCCGCCAAGGCCTCCGCAGGCTTGCCGCCAGGGCCTCCGCATGCTTCCAGCCAGGGCCTTAGCTCATTCGCAAGCACGTTTGATTATTCTTTCGCAACCAACAATCATATCGAGGCACAAGCGACATGTCGCATCATTTACTAGCGGATACATTTTTTCCCGTATGCATCAAGTTACATAAGCCATGGGCACACGTTGGCAAGCAGGGTCTCGAAGTGTTGGCAAGCAGGGCCGAGGCACACCTGCAACTTTCCCATAAGGGCCAATAGCACTCTGGCTTTGAGGCGCAAGTATGTTTGTGTAACTAGGCACACCTGATTTTTTTTTCGCAACCAACAATCGAAGGCACAGGCAGCATATCACCTCATTTTTTTTCACAAACAACAATCAAAGGCACAGGCAACAAGTGAATGAACTGCTATGTTGATGGTTGGCCACACAAAGTAATGAACAAACCAATCGAAGCAAAGCATAAGACAACTCATGCGCCTATACGGTCTCAAGCACTTCCACATCAAAAAGCCCAATGGCAACACACTGTATCGAAGAGTAAGCCAAATCCTACGACAGGCGAACCAAAGGGTCAATGTAAAGATGTGGACGGCGAGCTCCCGCAATGCACGTATGATAGCTGAGTTTGGGCCGGTTGAACATCCATATAAGATGTAAAATAGCAAGCGACACATAGGAGCATATACTCCAATAATGCCAATGATACCATGTGACTTGGCATATCGATTCAATCCTCCGAATCCGACAATCCATCGCAAGTGTTTCATCCCCCACATGACAATCAAGCTCTGCGACAAAGTTTTGTAGCTCTGCTCAATGTACAGCCTACCCCCCCCAAAAGACAAACAGTGCAAACAGCCCCAAAAATGCCCCCGTAGTTCAAAATGGCCCAAAAAGCTTATTTTTTTTTTTGCCATTTGATAGCACTATTTGCTTGTGCATGCACACACGAGTTCCCAACATGCCAACTCGATGCCAAAAAGCACTTATTTGAGTACTTCTTAGTACATTTGAATGTGCAACGGCGGCTGTCAGCCAAGGCCTCCGCAGCTTGCCAGCCAGGGCCTCCGCAGCCTGGCAGCCAGGGCCTCCGCAGCCTGCCAGCCAGTGCCTCCGCAGCCTGCCAGCCATGACCACTACAAGCTGCCAACCATTGTCTCCGCAAGCTAGCCGCCACGGCCTCCGCAGGCTTGCTGCCATGGACTCCGCAGGCTTGCTGCCATGGACTCCGCAGGCAGCCAGGGCCTCCGCGGCCTGCCAGCCAGGTCCTCCGCAGATTGCCAGCAGATTGCCAGCCAAGGCCTCGCGCAGCCTGCCAGCCAAAGCCTCCGCAGCCAGCCCCTCCGCAGCCAGCCAGGGCCTCCGCAGCCTGCAAGCCAGGGACTCCGCAGCCTGCCAGCCAGGCAGGGCCTCAGCAGCTTGCCAGCCAGTGACTCCGCAGCCTGCCAGCCAGCCAGGCTTCCGCAACCTGCAGCCAGCCAGGGCCTCCGCAGCCTGCCAGCCAGGGCCTCCGCAGCCTGCCAGCCAGGGCCTCCGCACGCTGCCAGCCATGGCCTCCGCAGGCTTGCCGCCAAGGCCTCCGCAGGCTTGCCGCCCAGGGCCTCCGCATGCTTCCAGCCAGGGCATTAGCACATTCGCAAGCACGTTTGATTATTCTTTCGCAACCAACAATCATATCGAGGCACAAGCGACACATGTCGCATCATTTACTAGCGGATACATTTTTTCCCGTATGCATCAAGTTACATAAGCCATGGGCACGTTGGCAAGCAAGGTCTCGAAGTGTTGGCAAGCAGGGTCTCGAAGTGTTGGCAAGCAGGGCCGAGGCACACCTGCAACTTTCCCATAAGGGCCAATAGCACTCTGGCTTTGAGGCGCAAGTATGTTGTGTAACTAGGCACACCTGATTATTTTTTCGCAACCAACAATCGAAGGCACAGGCAGCATATCACCTCATTTTTTCACAAAAAACCAATCAAAGGCACAGGCAACAAGTGAATGAACTGCTATGTTGATGGTTGGCCCACACAAAGTAATGAACAACCAATCGAAGCAAAGCATAAGACAACTCATGCGCCTATACGGTCTCAAGCACTTCCACATCAAAAAGCCCAATGGCAACACACTGTATCGAAGAGTAAGCCAAATCCTACGACAGGCGAACCAAAGGGTCAATGTAAAGATGTGGACGGCGAGCTCCCGCAATGCACGTATGATAGCTGAGTTTGGGCCGGTTGAACATCCATATAAAGATGTAAAATAGCAAGCGACATAGGAGCATATACTCCAATAATGCCAATGATACCATGTGACTTGGCATATCGATTCAATCCTCCGAATCCGACTTTCCATCGCAAGTGTTTCATCCCCCACATGACAATCAAGCTCTGCGACAAAGTTTTGTGGCTCTGCACAATGTACAGCCTACCCCCCCCCAAAAGACAAACAGTGCAAACAGCCCCAAAAATGCCCCCGTAGTTCAAAATGGCCCCCAATTTTTTTTTTTTTTTTTTTTTGCCATTTGATAGCACTATTTGCTTGTGCATGCACACACGAGTTCCCAACATGCCAACTCGATGCAAAAAAAAGCACTTATTTGAGTACTTCTTAGTACATTTGAATGTGCTACGGCGGCTGTCAGCCCAAGGCCTCCGCAAGGGCCTCCGCAGCTTGCCAGCCAGGGCCTCCGCGCCTGCCAGCCAGGGCCGCAGCCGCCAGCATGCCAGCCAGGGCCTCCGCAGCCTGCCAGCCAGGGCCTCCGCAGCCTGGCAGCCAGGGCCTCCGCAGCCTGCCAGCCAGTGCCAGCGCAGCCATGCTCCGCAGCTGCCATGACTCCACTGCAAGCTGCCTGCAAGCTGCCAGCCATGCCTCCTCCGCAGCTGCCTGCCGGCTCTCCGCAGCCAGGCCTTGCCAAGGCTCCGCAGCTTGCCAGCCAGGCCTCCGCAGGCTTGCCAGCTCCAGCCTCCGCAGCTTGCCAGCCAGGGCCTCCGCAGTTGCCTGCCAGGGCCTCCCAGCATGCCAGCCAGGCCTCCCTCCGCAGCCAGCCAGGGCCTCCGCAGCCTGCCAGCCAGGGCTGCCCGCAGCCTGCCAGCCAGGGCCCAGCCAGCCTGCCAGCAGCAGGGCCCTCCGCAGGCAGCCAGGGCCTCCGCAGCCTGCCAGCATCCAGCCAGGGCCGCAGCAGCCAGCCAGGGGCAGCAGCCGCTATGCAGTCATGCAGCTGCAGCCTCCGCAGCCTGCAAGCCAGCCATGCAACCACTGCAAGCTGCAAGCCATTGTCTCCGCAAGGCTCTCGCCGCCACGGCCTCATGCGCAGGCTTGCTGCCATGGGACTCCGCAGGCAGCCAGGGCCTCCTCCGCACATGCCATCGCAGCAGCCCGCATTTCTCCGCGCATGCTTGCCGCCAGCATGGCTGCTCTGCGACAAAGACATGCTGGGCCGTTATTCCAGAGCGGCGCACGCGCGCGCAACTTGGCACGCTTGGCACTTTGGCACTTGGCACTTGGCACTTGGCACGGCACGGCACGGCACGGCACGCGCGCGTCTTGATTTTTTTTATATATATAAAAGGCCGCGAGGGCAACCGATCAGCTCGTCTGGGGGCACGCTGCTGGCAGCCAGGCCCTGGGCACTGTGGTCGATCGGGGCATCCTGGCATTTTTTAACCATTTTTTTCGGCACGAAAAAGCTTTTTTTTCGGCGCGCGGCAGCAGCGCCGAAAAATTTTCCCTTGTATCACCATCTCTCGATCTGACGTGCTGGTCGGGTCTTATTTTTTCGGGCGGGCGCTTTAGCGCCCGAATTTTTTTTTTTTTCATTGCTATTCATTTTTTTTAGGTATTTTTAGCTCTAAGCTCTAACATAACGGCAGCGCTATCCATGAATTTTTCTCATGGCAAGACCTCAGGGGCATAACGATGGCCTCCCCCGGAGCACCTATTCTCTCTTGCGTGCCAACGAGATTCTTTCTCATGGCATATTCAGCTTCAATATACCGACCGCGCAGGTCATGAATTTTTCTTAGGGCAAGCCCTCGAGGGCATAACGACCACCACATGGCCCCCCCCCAATATCGCGTTCGCACCAATGAATTTATTTTTCAGGCAATTATAGCTCTGATCTGATGTACGGACGTTCATGCCATGAATTATTCTCGGTTCACCCTGAGGGCATAAAGGATTCGACTTCTACGAGGAAAAGTTTGTTACACCGTTGCATGTCAGTTTCCCTCTAAAAGGCAAACAAGGCTAATAACGCGAAAAATGCCCCCGGTAGTTCAAAAAGACCCAAAAAGCTTATTTTTTTTTTTATGCACGGCATACCCCACATTTTACTTTTATATATGCACCGACGTGATCCCCGCATGCCATCTCGAAGTAACCACCATCAATGGCAAGTGTTTCATCCATCGCATGACAATCAAGTTCCGCGACAAAAAGTTTTGTGGCTCTGCTCTATTCTCAGCCTACCCCCCCCAAAAAGTCAAATAGTGCAAACAACACCAAAAATGCCCCGGTAGTTC
>JACXSL010001074.1:10000-12500 GCA_019514585.1 Dendrobium officinale
GCAAGCAGGGTCTCGAAGTGTTGGCAAGCAGGGTCTCGAAGTGTTGGCAAGCAGGGCCGAGGCACACCTGCAACTTTCCCATAAGGGCCAATAGCTCTCTGGCTTTGAGGCGCAAGTATGTTGTGTAACTAGGCACACCTGACCTGATTTTTTTTTCGCAACCAACAATCGAAGGCACAGGCAGCATATCACCTTTTTTTTTCACAAACAACAATCAAAGGCACAGGCAACAAGTGAATGAACTGCTATGTTGATGGTTGGCACACACAAAGTAATGAACAACCAATCGAAGCAAAGCATAAGACAACTCATGCGCCTATACGGTCTCAAGCACTTCCACATCAAAAAGCCCAATGCAACAACACACTGTATCGAAGAGTAAGCCAAATCCTACGACAGGCGAACCAAAGGGTCAATGTAAAGATGTGGACGGCGAGCTCCCGCAATGCACGTATGATAGCTGAGTTTGGGCCGGTTGAACATCCATATAAGATGTAAAATAGCAAGCGACATAGGAGCATATACTCCAATAATGCCAATGATACCATGTGACTTGGCATATCGATTCAATCCTCCGAATCCGACAATCCATCGGCAAGTGTTTCATCCCCCAAATGACAATCAAGCTCTGCGACAAAGTTTTGTGGCTCTGCTCAATGTATGTACAGCCCCCCCCCCCCAAAAGACAAACAGTGCAAACAGCCCCAAAAATGCCCCCGTAGTTCAAAATGGCCCAAAAAGCTTATTTTTTTTTTTTTGCCATTTGATAGCACTATTTGCTTGTGCATGCACACACGAGTTCCCAACATGCCAACTCGATGCAAAAAAAAGCACTTATTTGAGTACTTCTTAGTACATTTGAATGTGTGCTACGGGCGGCTGTCAGCCAAGGCGCTTGCCAGCAGGGCCTCCGCAGCCTGCCAGCCAGGGCCTCCGCAGCCTGCCAGCCAGGGCCTCCGCAGCATGCCAGCCAGGGCCTCCGCAGCCTGCCAGCCAGGGCCTCCGCAGCCTGGCCAGCCAGGGCTCCGCAGCCTGCCAGCCAGTGCAGCAGCCTGCCAGCCGCCAGCCTGCCAGCCTGCCAGCCATGACCTGCAAGCTGCAAGCTGCCAGCAGCCATTCTCCTCCGCAGCTTGCCGCCAGCCCGCAGGCTTGCCTCCGCAGGCTTGCGCAGCCAGGCCTCCGCAGCTCCGCCAGGCTCCGCAGCCTGCCAGCCAGGGCCTCCGCCGCCAGCCAGCCAGGGCCTCCGCAGATTGCCAGCCAGGGCCAGCCAGGGCCTCCGCAGCTGCCAGCCAGCAGCCAGGGCCAGCAGCCTCCGCCAGGGCCTCCGCAGCCAGCAGCAGGGCCTCCGCAGCCTGCCAGCCAGCCTCCGCAGCCTGCCAGCCAGGGCCTCCCAGCCTGCCAGCCATGCCTGCCAGCTGCCAGGGCTCCGCCAGCTGCGCAGCCAGGGCCTCCGCAGGCTGCCTGCCATGGGGCCAGGGCCTCCGCAGCCAGGGCCTCCGCAGCCTGCCAGCCAGGCCTCCGCAGCCTGCCAGCCAGGGCCTCCCAGCCTGCCAGCAGCCTCCGCAGCCTGCCAGCCAGGGCCTCCGCAGCCTGCCAGCCAGGGCCTCCGCAGCCTGCCAGCCAGGGCCTCCGCAGCCTGCCAGCCAGGGCCTCCGCAGCCTGCCAGCCAGGGCCTCCGCAGCCTGCCAGCCAGCCCTCCGCAGCCTGCCAGCCAGGGCCTCCGCAGCCTGCCAGCCAGGGCCTCCGCACGCTGCCAGCCATGGCCTCCGCAGGCTTGCCGCCAAGGCCTCCGCAGGCTTGCCGCCAAGGCCTCCGCAGGCTTGCCGCCAGGGCCTCCGCATGCTTCCAGCCAGGGCCTTAGCACATTCGCAAGCACGTTTGATTATTCTTTCGCAACCAACAATCATATCGAGGCACAAGCGACATGTCGCATCATTTACTAGCGGATACATTTTTTCCCGTATGCATCAAGTTACATAAGCCATGGGCACGTTGGCAAGCAGGGTCTCGAAGTGTTGGCAAGCAGGGTCTCGAAGTGTTGGCAAGCAGGGCCGAGGCACACCTGCAACTTTCCCATAAGGGCCAATAGCACTCTGGCTTTGAGGCGCAAGTATGTTGTGTAACTAGGCACACCTGATTATTTTTTCGCAACCAACAATCGAAGGCACAGGCAGCATATCACCTCATTTTTTCACAAACAACAATCAAAGGCACAGGCAACAAGTGAATGAACTGCTATGTTGATGGTTGGCCACACAAAGTAATGAACAACCAATCGAAGCAAAGCATAAGACAACTCATGCGCCTATACGGTCTCAAGCACTTCCACATCAAAAAGCCCAATGGCAACACACTGTATCGAAGAGTAAGCCAAATCCTACGACAGGCGAACCAAAGGGTCAATGTAAAGATGTGGACGGCGAGCTCCCGCAATGCACGTATGATAGCTGAGTTTGGGCCGGTTGAACATCCATATAAGATGTAAAAAATAGCAAGCGAC
>JACXSL010001074.1:22500-30000 GCA_019514585.1 Dendrobium officinale
ATCAAAGTATGAATGTGGATCATGGTATTAGCACTAGGTGTGATCCTCCCCAAGTTACAGCCACCACCACTCAAATGCTGCTACAGATTTCTGCACACACAAGGTGCTTGGGGAAATGCCTCCAAGGACATGAATGGCTTATTCAAGCCAAACTGCAGCTGCAGCAAGAACCAGGCCACCCATGGGGGAGGGACGGCTGCCAACCCGTTTGCTTGGAACAAGGTGCAGTTAGTGCCAATCTCCAAGCTGAGTAAGGAATCTTTCTTGGCAAGGATGGCAAATCCATGGATCCTGAAATTGAAGCAGTTCATAGCAATATTGCTAGGCTTGGCCGTGCAATTGTGGCTAAAAGTTATGGGGCGACGAATCGCTTTCCCCTACCTCTTAACCGAACTCAAAAAGCGATGGTTCCACTTTGGAGATTTGAGATTGTCACTATTGCCCCCAATTCGTTTATTTGTGTTTTTTGAAAGCCTGGAGGCCAGAGATGCTGTGCTCTCGGGGGGCCTTGGATTGTTGGAGGTAATATAATTGGCATGGATAAATGGTCACCATCGGCTTCCCCAAATTCTTTGCATGGGCTCACTCCCCTATATGGATTAGGCTCCCTCAATTGCCTCTTATGTATTGGGATACTAGCAACATTACACGCATTGCCAACATGCTTGGAGACCCTTTGTGGATGGATTCCCATACTAGCACATGGGGGAAGGTCTCATCTTTCGCTCGCATATTGTGTTAGGATTGATCTCTCGCAGCAGTTATTGCCGGGTGTGTGGATCAAATGGAATACATGGTCGTTTCTTTCAAAGAGTGGAATATGAAGGACTCACAAACTTCTGTTTTGATTGTGGCTTTATTGGCCACAGCAAAGGGACTTGTCCAGCCAAAACCTTACAAGCAGCCGCCGGCCTCACCCTCAATCCCAAGCAGCCCGTCCCCCTACAGCTCAACCCGAGAGCCTCTTGGTGCATGGTCAGCCCTCCAATTCAAGTGCTCAAACTCCTGACCTTGCCCCTAATGCTCTAGGGAACAGGATGACAACTCTTATGGGGCATGGAATCTTGTTACTCGCAAGCGGAATGGCAAGAAGAAACAAGCCATTGTGCTTCCAGTGAAGGAACCCGAGCAGCAGCCACTATGGCCGACCAACCAACTCAAGCTGCTAAGGAGCAAACCCAGCGTATGGAAGACATCTCTGAGAGGATTATCAGCCCAAATAGCCGCCAAAGAAGGGAACACAAAATTGTGTTTAGTGCTGAACGTGGGCAACCCGACTCCTCCCCCTTGGAGGTCAATCTTACCAAGAGACAACACAAGGCTTCCAAGGCTTTCATGGAGAAGCAGCTACTGCAGTTGGGACCGATTTCTACCCTCCCCCGCAAGAGAAGGAAGAATCTCCAAGATGACACTGGCGGGGACTTTGTCCCCTTTGAGGAGCAATGAGGCCTAACCCTTTCGCATGTTCTTGGGTGAAGGTAGTGCTTATCCGGCTTCCGGCGCAATGGGATATCTTTCCGCCTCCGGGCGTGTTAACCCACTTTATAGGTATCTCCCCCCGCTGGAGTTGTTCTTTAAGCACTACTGGATCTCCGAGGGCATGCTTTTGGGGTGGGCCTCCTTGTGAATCAAAGGGGCTTATCCTTGTCGCAGTTAGTTTTCTTTTTGCCTATCATACTTGTATGGTTCATTACACAGCTTTAGACCTTCCCACTTTTGTTTTTTGCCTAGGGAAGGCACTTAGTTTTTCCATACTTATGATGTACTTTTCTTTTACTTAATCAATGCAAAATGCAAATCTTCAAGGAACCCAAAAACTTTGGGGAACCCAAAAACTTGGGGGAGGCTCTTCATTTGTTCCATTTTCTTTCTCTCACTAGAGTGTTTTAGAGAGAGAAGCTTTGGGATGGGAAGAGGGGGTGGCCTTAGGTCACCTCCTCCCAATGGGGGGAATGGTGGTAGGAATGGCGGCAAGAAGGAGGGGAAGGTTGGAAATCGTTGGCAAGTGCTCGCCGACGAGGAGGCCGGCGGTGAGGAGCCGGCGGCAGGAGGTGCTAGGGGCGGGATTCCGTCCAGAATACATGGCTCGGGTAGGCTTGCGGCCGAGCATAGCAAAGGGGGCTTCTCCCCTTGGTGCACGGGCTGAAAAGGGCAAGAAGGAGGAGGCTTGCTTGGCTCGGCCGGGCAAGGAGAATGACCAAGGCATGGTCAAGATGGCGGGGGCAAAGCGTCCTGGTGGGTGTTGCCATGGATGTGCCGCCGGACACTAGATTTACACCTCCAAAAAAGTAAGTTTGAGCTGGGAGTTACCTCCCCCCTTTCAAAGTCCTTGGCTGCTAGGGAGCTCATTATGAGCTCCATTGGCATACCAACTCCAGCACCTACTTTTTGGAACAAAAACGCAGCTGCCAGGCCCAGATTTGGTGTTTGAGGGAGCATTGGTAAGTGCCAATCGGATGGGGGAAGCAGCTCGGGTGGTGCCTCACCCGGGCTAGCAGCTGCGGCATGGAGGAGGAGCGCCGGGTGGAGCCCGATGGGTGGGAAGGCTCACCTAGCCGTGACATGGAGGCTGGCGGGGGTTGTAGCTCTCGGGATGGTGCTGCAATGGCCATGGGATCGGCTGAGGGGGAGGAGCTCCGGCTCCAGACGTGAGGAGGAAGTAGCCAGCGACATGGAGGCTGGCTCGGGATCCATGATTCAGATGAGCAAACAGATATGGAGGACTGCAGGTCACTGAAAGCACCAGGCCCAGCTTGAGGCTTTGGAGGCGGCAGTTTGCCCAGCCGTCCGTGAGAAAACTTCCTGGGCTGATTGCAATGAGTTGCAAGATAATCCCACATTTGAGCCTAGTTTGATCGAGAATGAGCTACAATTCATGGGTGGATCAAAGTATGAATGTGGATCATGGTATTAGCACTAGGTGTGATCCTCCCCAAGTTACAACCACCACTCCAAAATGCTGCTACAGATTTCTGCACACAAGGTGCTCGTGGCTAATGCCTCCAAGGACATGAATGGGCCAGCCAAGCCAAACTGCAGCAAGCAAGCAAGGAACCAGGCCGCATGGGGGGCACGGCTGCCAACCCCTTTGCTTGGAACAAAGGTGCAGTTAGTGCCAATCTCCAAAATGAGTAAGGAAACTTTCTTAGGCAAGGATGGCAAGTCCGTGGATCCTGAAATTGAAGCAGTTCATAACAATATGGCTAGGCTTGACCGTGCAATTGTGGCCAAAGTTATGGGGCGACGCATCGCTTTCCCCTACCTCTTAACCGAACTCAAAAAGCGATGGTTCCATTTTTGGAGCATTTGAGATTGTCACTATTGCTCCCAATTCTTTTATTTGCATTTTTTTGAAAGCCTGGAGGCCAGAGATGCTGTGCTCTCGGGTGGGCCATGGATTATTGGAGGTAATATCATTGGCATGGATAAATGGTCACCATCGGCTTCCCCAAAATTCTTTGCATGGGCTCCATTCCCCTATATGGATTAGGCTCCCTCAATTGCCTCTTATGTATTGGGATACTAGCAACATTACACGCATTGCCAACATGCTTGGAGACCCTTTGTGGATGGATTCCCATACTAGCACATGGGGAAAATCATCTTTCGCTCGCATTTGTGTTAGGATTGATCTATCACAGCAGTTATTGCCGGGTGTGTGGATCAATGGAATCCATGGTCGTTTTTTTTTCAAAGAGTGGAATATGAAGGACTCACAAACTTTTGTTTTGATTGTGGCTTTATTGGCCATGCCAAAGGGACTTGTCCAGCCAAGCTTACAAGCAGCAGCCGGCCCTCACCCTCAATCCCAAGCAGCCCGTCCCCCTACAGCTCAACCCGAGAGCATCTTGGTGCATGGTCAGCCCTCCAATTTCAAGTGCTCAAACTCCTGACCTTGCCCCTAATGCTAGGGAACAGGATGACAACTCTTATGGGGCATGGAATCTTGTTACTCGCAAGCGGAATGGCAAGAAGAAGCAAGCCATTGTGCTTCCAGTGAAGGAACCCGAGCAGGCCACTATGGCCGACCAACCAACTCAAGCTGCTAAGGAGCAAATCCAGCGCATGGAAGACATCTCTGAGAGGATTATCAGCCCAAATAGCCGCCAAGGAAGGGAACACAAAATTGTGTTTAGTGCTGAACGTGGGCAACCCGACACCTCCCCTTTGGAGGTCAATCTTACCAAGAGACAACACAAGGCTTCCAAGGCTTTCATGGAGAAGCAGCTACTGCAATTGGGACCGATCTCTACCCTCCCCCGCAAGAGAAGGAAGAATCTCCAAGATGACACTGGCGGGGACTTTGTCCCCTTTGAGGAGCAATGAGGCCTAACCCTTTCGCATGTTCTTGGGTGAAGGGTAGTGCTTATCCGGCTTCTGGCGCAATGGGATATCTTTCCGCCCTCCGGGCGTGTTAACCCACTTTATAGGTATCTCCCCCCGCTGGAGTTGCTCTTTAAGCACTACTGGATCTCTGAGGGCATGCTTTTGGGGTAGGCCTCCTTGTGAATCAAAGGGGCTTATCCTTGTCGCAGTTAGTTTTCTTTTTGCCTATCATACTTGTATGGTTCATTACATAGCTTTAGACCTTCCCACTTTTGTTTTTTTTGCCAAGGGAAGGCACTTAGTTTCTCCATACTTATGATGTACTTTTCTTTTACTTAATCAATGCAAAATGCAAATCTTCAAGGAACCCAAAAACTTTTGAGGTTCCTCATTTCTTGCCTAGTGTTTCTCTCACTAGAGTGTTTTAGTGTGAGAAGGTCTGGGGTATGGCGGGGGGAGACAGGCGGTCTCCTCCCCGCTCCGGCGGGGGCGGTGGTGAAGGATCGGCGGAAGGTGGTGGAAGGGATCGACGGCGCTCTGGAGGCAGCTCGGGCGGTGGACGGAAAGGCTTTGAGGGGTGCTCGCCGGCCAAGGCGGGAGGGGGGAAGCACTCGGGTAAGAGTGCTGGAAAGTCTTCGGGTGAAGGAGGAGCGGCTGCTGCTCGCGGAGGCAAGCTGGCCGAGGATGCTGCGGCGAGCCCGGGGCTGGCGCGGCATGAATCTGAGGCCTCCAGGCGGGAGGCGCGGAATGGCTGCGGAATTGCGGTTGGGTTGGATGGTGCGCCCGATCCTGGGCGGGATGGTCTCGGGATGCAGGCGCAGGGGGGGTGTGCGTGGCTGTGGAGGCTATGCAAACGGAAGAGCTGCAGAACTCGGCTAATGCCGTGTTTGAAGATGCGGCCATGGAGTTTGAGCTGGCGCTGGAACGTGTTTCAGCTGCTGCAAATGCAGAGGCTGCTGCGGCAGCTAGAAAAGCTGCGGCCCTTTCGGCACAGGTGGTGCGAGGGGCCGAGGTTGTCAATGAAGCGGTGGACATGGACTCCACTGAGGGGGGAACCGAAATTGCTCCGGGTAGTGATGTGCAGCTAGGTGTGAACCTCCCAGGTTCGGACAGGCATGATTGCCCGCCTACCATTTCCTGCCTTCATGGTGTTCGGGATAATGCCGCTGCAGGCCAATGCGAGGGGATCTTTGGTGGACCGGCTGCCGTTCGACCACAAGCGAACCATGGCAATGTTTGGAAACGCCCTGACCACATCAAGGTCACCGAGAGGGTCAGGAGGGGGCAGTTCTCGGCGGATGGTGTTTCGGTTGACCTCCAACTTGATGTGATTGAACGTAGCATTAACCTTCTTGAAAATGCTGTGGTTGGCAAGATCCTTGGGCGGCGGTTGCATTTTTTTGTTTTGGAAGGTGAGGTGCGTAGACAATGGGGACGGTTTGGTCAATACCAATTGTCTACCATCGGTGTGGATTGCTTCGCTTGCACCTTTGCCTCCGCCGAGGCTAGAGATGCCGTCCTTTGTGGTGGACCATGGTTTTTCAGTGGCAACATTGTGGGGCTCGACCGGTGGACACCGGACTTTTCCCCTAGCTCGTTGGAAGGGCTCACCTCCCCGATTTGGATTAGGTTGCCTCAATTACCTCTACAATATTGGGACCAACAAACTCTCATTCGCATTGCCTCTATGATCGGAGAGCCGTTGTGGATTGACGCTCAGACTGGCAATGTGGGACGCCGGGAATATGCCCGTGTGTGTGTCAAGCTGGATTTGGCCCGGAAGCTTCAATCGGGAATCTGGATCAATGGCTGGAGAGGCCGATTTCACCAACGGGTGGAGTACGAAGGATTGGGGCTTTCGTGTTTTGAATGTGGTCGAGTGGGCCACCGAAAAGAGCATTGCCCATCGCGGCCAATGGCGGGCACTGCTGCCCCTGGAGGAACGAAACTTAGCAATACGCCGGGCAAGGCCCCGGCTGTTGATGCTGGCTCTATTGCCAGTTCCAGTAATTCCAAGCCGGGGAAAGGCGGATCACCGGTTGTCGGGGTGCTGACTCCGTGCTCCAGTTCTTCCCCGTCCATAGTTGGACAATCCTCGGGTTCGGCTTCGACGGGAGGGGCTGGGCAACCCTCTTCGAATTTGCCGGAGCTTGCTGGGGGCCCGCACATTGGAACCTCTACGGAGGAAGACGAAAATCTTTACGGACCGTGGAATGTTGTGCCACCAAGGAAGGGCAAGAAGGCTTCCAAGAAGAAACACGTGGAGGAAAAGCTGCCTCTTGGGGAAAATACTCCTCGTCAAGTTGATTTGGCCAAGGTTAGTGAACCGATCGTGCGCAGAATGAAAGAGAATTTCCGGCCGAGCCGGGGAGATAAAAAACCTGGCCTTACGGAACCTCTTTTGTTTTCGGCTGGCATTCGACCGGTTGTGTCCAAACCGGCGAGACCGAAGCTTGGGGCCTCCAAAGCCCATTTTGATAAGGAATTAAAGGCGTTGGGACCGATTGAGGAAGCCCCAAGAAAACGCAGGAAGGATGGTGATTCACTCTCGAGCGGCGGGGACGCTTCCCCTATGGTTGTTTAATGTCTACAACCATGTTTTGGAATTGCAGGGGGGCTCGTAAGAAAAACACGAGCAACTACCTGCGTCACCTTGTCGGTGACAATGAGGTGCGGTTTATTGGTTTATTGGAAACCAAAATTGAAGCTCTTGATAGAGGTGATGTGGATAAGCTCCTCGGGACCGGTTGGGATTTCTTCCACCAACCGGCTAGGGGTAAGTCGGGGGCGGCATCCTGCTGCTTTGGCGGAAAGATGTCATTCAATTCCATGTCCTGGACACTCTTGACCAAGTGGTGATCGGCCACCCTTTCTCTCCCGAACGGGACTAGGTGGACCACGGCTGCCTGTTGTCTATGCTAGCAAGGACTACCACCAACGGAGGCTGATTTGGGAGTCCGTTGCCCGGTTCAATGTGGCGGATGCCCCTTTGCTTGTTGGCGGCGATTTCAACTGTTGCCTCAGCCAAGCTGATAAAAAGGGGGGCAAGCGGTTTAGTTTTTCGACTGGTGCCCAGGAAATGGCGGATTTTATGCTTAATTTGGACCTCCACGACCTTGGCTTTGTGGGCCCCAAGTATACGTGGTCCAATAATAAAGATGGCGCGAGTCGCAT
>JACXSL010001074.1:35000-45000 GCA_019514585.1 Dendrobium officinale
GCCAGGGCCTCCGCATGCTGCCAGCCAGGGGCTTAGCACATTCGCACGCACGTTTGATTATTCTTTCGCAACCAACAATCATATCGAGGCACAAGCGACATGTCGTTTTATTTACTAGCGGATACATTTTTTCCCGTATGCATCAAGTTACATAAGCCATGGACACGTTGGCAAGCAGGGTCTCGAAGTGTTGGCAAGCAGGGGGCCGAGGCACAGCTGCAACTTTCCCATAAGGGCCAATAGCACTCTGGCTTTGAGGCGCAAGTATGTTGTGTAACTAGGCACACCTGATTATTTTTTCGCAACCAACAATCGAAGGCACAGGCAGCATATCACCTTTTTTTTTTCACAAACAACAATCAAAGGCACAGGCAACAAGTGAATGAACTGCTATGTTGATGGTTGGCC
Source organism: Dendrobium officinale (assembly GCA_019514585.1). NCBI lineage: Eukaryota > Viridiplantae > Streptophyta > Magnoliopsida > Asparagales > Orchidaceae > Dendrobium > Dendrobium officinale. The sequence continues at coordinate 35,409 of JACXSL010001074.1, forward strand.
ACACAAAGTAATGAACAACCAATCGAAGCAAAGCATAAGACAACTCATGCGCCCTATACGGTCTCAAGCACTTCCACATCAAAAAGCCCAATGGCAACACACTGTATCGAAGAGTAAGCCAAATCCTACGACAGGCGAACCAAAGGGTCAATGTAAAGATGTGGACGGCGAGCTCCCGCAATGCACGTATGATAGCTGAGTTTGGGCCGGTTGAACATCCATATAAGATGTAAAATAGCAAGCGACATAGGAGCATATACTCCAATAATGCCAATGATACCATGTGACTTGGCATATCGATTCAATCCTCCGAATCCGACAATCCATCGCAAGTGTTTCATCCCCCACATGACAATCAAGCTCTGCGACAAAGTTTTGTGGCTCTGCTCAATGTACAGCCTACCCCCCCAAAAGACAAACAGTGCAAACAGCCCCAAAAATGCCCCCGTAGTTCAAAATGGCCCAAAAAGCTTATTTTTTTTTTTTTTTGCCATTTGATAGCACTATTTGCTTGTGCATGCACACACGAGTTCCCAACATGCCAACTCGATGCCAAAAAAAAGCACTTATTTGAGTACTTCTTAGTACATTTGAATGTGCTGTGCTGGCAGCCAAGGCGGCTGTCAGCCAAGGCCTCCGCAGCTTGCCAGCCAGGGCCTCCGCCAGCCAGCCTGCCAGCCAGGGCCTCCGCAGCATGCCAGCCAGGGGGCCTCCGCAGCCTGCCAGCCAGGGCCTCCGCAGCCTGCCAGCAGCCAGGGCCTCCGCAGCCTGCCAGCCAGTGCCTCCGCAGCCTGCCAGCCATGACCACTGCAAGCTGCCAGCCATTGTCTCCGCAAGCTTGCTTGCCACGGCCTCCGCAGGCTTGCTGCCATGGACTCCGCAGGCTTGCTGCCATGGACTGCCGCCGCAGGCAGCCAGGGCCTCCGCAGCCTGCCAGCCAGGTCCTCCGCAGATTGCCAGCCAGGGCCTCCGCAGCCTGCCAGCCAGGGCCTCCGCAGCATGCCAGCCAGGGCCTCCGCAGCCTGCCAGCCAGGGCCTCCGCAGCCTGGCAGCCAGGGCCTCCGCAGCCTGGCAGCCAGGGCCTCCGCAGCCTGGCAGCCAGGGCCTCCGCAGCCTGCCAGCCAGTGCCTCCGCAGCCTGCCAGCCATCACCACTGCAAGCTGCCAGCCATTGTCTCCGCAAGCTAGCCGCCGCCACGGCCTCCGCAGGCTTGCTGCCATGGACTCCGGCCGCAGGCTGCTGCTGCCATGGACTCCGCAGGCAGCCAGGGCCTCCGCAGCCAGCCAGCCAGGTCCTCCGCAGATTGCCAGCCAAGGCCTCCGCAGCCTGCCAGCCAAAGCCTCCGCAGCCTGCCAGCCAGGGCCTCCGCAGCCTGCAAGCCCCCGCACTCCGCAGCCTGCCAGCCCAGCCAGGGCCTCCGCAGCTTGCCAGCCAGTGACTCTGCAGCCTGCCAGCCAGGGCTTCCGCAACCTGCCAGCCAGGGCCTCCCAGCCTGCCAGCCAGGGCCTCCGCAGCCTGCCAGCTCCGCAGCCTGCCAGCCAGGGCCTCCGCACGCTGCCAGCCTTGGCCTCCGCAGGCTTGCCGCCAAGGCCTCCGCAGGCTTGCCGCCAGGGCCTCCGCATGCTTCCAGCCAGGGCCTTAGCACATTCGCAAGCACGTTTGATTATTCTTTCGCAACCAACAATCATATCGAGGCACAAGCGACATGTCGCATCATTTACTAGCGGATACATTTTTTTTTTCCCGTATGCATCAAGTTACATAAGCCATGGGCACGTTGGCAAGCAGGGTCTCGAAGTGTTGGCAAGCAGGGTCTCGAAGTGTTGGCAAGCAGGGCCGAGGCACAGCTGCAACTTTCCCATAAGGGCCAATAGCACTCTGGCTTTGAGGCGCAAGTATGTTGTGTAACTAGGCACACCTGATTTTTTTTTTTCGCAACCAACAATCGAAGGCACAGGCAGCATATCACCTTTTTTTTTTCACAAACAACAATCAAAGGCACAGGCAACAAGTGAATGAACTGCTATGTTGATGGTTGGCCACACAAAGTAATGAATGAACAACCAATCGAAGCAAAGCATAAGACAACTCATGCGCCTATACGGTCTCAAGCACTTCCACATCAAAAAGCCCAATGGCAACACACTGTATCGAAGAGTAAGCCAAATCCTACGACAGGCGAACCAAAGGGTCAATGTAAAGATGTGGACGGCGAGCTCCCGCAATGCACGTATGATAGCTGAGTTGGGGGCCGGTTGAACATCCATATAAGATGTAAAATAGCAAGCGACATAGGAGCATATACTCCAATAATGCCAATGATACCATGTGACTTGGCATATCGATTCAATCCTCCGAATCCGACAATCCATCGCAAGTGTGTTTCATCCCCCACATGACAATCAAGCTCTGCGACAAAGTTTTTTGTGGCTCTGCTCAATGTACAGCCTACCCCCCCAAAAGACAAACAGTGCAAACAGCCCCAAAAATGCCCCCGTAGTTCAAAATGGCCCAAAAAGCTTTTTTTTTTTTTTTTGCCATTTGATAGCACTTGCTTGTGCATGCACACACGAGTTCCCAACATGCCAACTCGATGCCAAAAAGCACTTATTTGAGTACTTCTTAGTACATTTGAATGTGCTACGGCGGCTGTCAGCCAAGGCCTCCGCAGCTTGCCAGCCAGGGCCTCCGCAGCCTGCCAGCCAGGGCCTCCGCCGCAGCATGCCAGCCAGGGCCTCCGCAGCCTGCAGCAGGGCCTGCCAGCCTGGCCAGCCAGGGCCTCCGCAGCCTGCCAGCCAGGCAGCAGCAGCCTGCCAGCCAGTGCCTGCCAGCCAGCCATGCCTCCGCAGCCTGCCAGCCATGACCACTGCAAGCTGCCAGCCATTGTCTCCGCAAGCTTGCCGCCACGGCCTCCGCAGGCTTGCTGCCATGGACTCCCGCAGGCTGCTGCTGCCATGGACTCCGCAGGCAGCCAGGGCCTCCGCAGCCTGCCAGCCAGGTCCTCCGCAGATTGCCAGCCAGGGCCTCCGCAGCCTGCCAGCCAGGGCCTCCGCAGCATGCCAGCAGGGCCTCCGCAGCCTGCCAGCCAGGGCCTCCGCAGCCTGGCAGCCAGGGCCTCCGCAGCCTGGCAGCCAGGGCCTCCGCAGCCTGGGCAGCCAGGGCCTCCGCAGCCTGGCAGCCAGCCTGCCTCCGCAGCCTGCCAGCCCTGCCTCCTGCAGCCTGCCAGCCATGCCACCACTGCAAGCTGCCAGCCCGCTCTCCGCTCCGCAGCTAGCTGCCGCGGCCTCCGCAGGCTTGCTGCCATGGACTCCCGCAGGCTTGCTTGCTGCCATGGACTCCGCAGCAGCCAGGTCCTCCGCAGCCTGCCAGCCAGGTCCTCCCTCCGCAGATTGCCAGCCAAGGCCTCCGCAGCCTGCCAGCCAAAGCCTCCGCAGCCTGCCAGCCAGGCCCCGCAGCCCAGCAGCAGCCTCCGCAAGCCAGCCAGGGCCTCCCAGCCTGCCAGCCAGCCAGGCCTCCGCAGCTTGCCAGCCAGTGACTCTGCAGCCTGCCAGCCAGGGCTTCCGCAACCTGCCAGCCAGGGCCTCCGCAGCCTGCCAGCCAGGGCCTCCCTCCGCAGCCTGCCAGCCAGGGCCTCCGCACGCTGCCAGCCTTGGCCTTGGCCTGGCCGCAGGCTTGCCGCCAAGGCCTCCGCAGGCTTGCCGCCAGGGCCTCCGCATGCTTCCAGCCAGGGCCTTAGCACATTCGCAAGCACGTTTGATTATTCTTTCGCAACCAACAATCATATCGAGGCACAAGCGACATGTCGCATCATTTACTAGCGGATACATTTTTTTCCCGTATGCATCAAGTTACATAAGCCATGGGCACGTTGGCAAGCAGGGTCTCGAAGTGTTGGCAAGCAGGGTCTCGAAGTGTTGGCAAGCAGGGCCGAGGCACAGCTGCAACTTTCCCATAAGGGCCAATAGCACTCTGGCTTTGAGGCGCAAGTATGTTGTGTAACTAGGCACACCTGATTTTTTTTTCGCAACCAACAATCGAAGGCACAGGCAGCATATCACCTCATTTTTTTCACAAACAACAATCAAAGGCACAGGCAACAAGTGAATGAACTGCTATGTTGATTGATGGTTGCCACACACAAAGTAATGAACAACCAATCGAAGCAAAGCATAAGACAACTCATGCGCCTATACGGTCTCAAGCACTTCCACATCAAAAAGCCCAATGGCAACACACTGTATCGAAGAGTAAGCCAAATCCTACGACAGGCGAACCAAAGGGTCAATGTAAAGATGTGGACGGGCGAGCTCCCGCAATGCACGTATGATAGCTGAGTTTGGGCCGGTTGAACATCCATATAAGATGTAAAATAGCAAGCGACATAGGAGCATATACTCCAATAATGCCAATGATACCATGTGACTTGGCATATCGATTCAATCCTCCGAATCCGACAATCCATCGCAAGTGTTTCATCCCCCACATGACAATCAAGCTCTGCGACAAAGTTTTGTGGCTCTGCTCAATGTACAGCCTACCCCCCCAAAAGACAAACAGTGCAAACAGCCCCAAAAATGCCCCCGTAGTTCAAAATGGCCCAAAAAAAAGCTTATTTTTTTTTTTGCCATTTGATAGCACTATTTGCTATTTGCTTGTGCATGCACACACGAGTTCCCAACATGCCAACTCGATGCCAAAAAGCACTTATTTGAGTACTTCTTAGTACATTTGAATGTGCTACGGCGGCTGTCAGCCAAGGCCTCCGCAGCTTGCCAGGGGGCAGCCTGCCAGCCCGCAGCCTGCCAGCCAGGGCCTCCGCAGCCCAGCCAGGCAGCCAGGGCCTCCGCAGCCTGCCAGCCAGGGCCCGCAGCAGCCTGGCAGCCAGGGCCTCCGCAGCCTGCCAGCCAGTGCCTCCGCAGCCTGCCAGCCATGACCACTGCAAGCTGCCAGCCATTGTCTCCGCAAGCTTGCCGCCACGGCCTCCGCAGGCTTGCTGCTGCCATGGACTCCGCAGGCTTGCTGCCATGGACTCCGCCGCAGGCAGCCAGGGCCTCCGCAGCCTGCCAGCCAGGTCCTCCGCAGATTGCCAGCCAGGGCCTCCGCAGCCTGCCAGCCAGGGCCTCCGCAGCATGCAGCCCAGGGCCTCCGCAGCCTGCCAGCCAGGCCCTCAGCAGCCTGGCAGCCAGGGCCAGCCAGGGCCTCCGCAGCCTGGCAGCCAGGGCCTCAGCGCAGCCTGCCAGCCAGTGCCTCCCCAGCAGCCTGCCATGCCCATGCAGCCCAGCATGCACTGCAAGCTGCCAGCCATTGTCTCCGCAAGCAGCCGCCGCCACTGGCCTCCGCAGGCTTGCTGCCATGGACTCCGCAGGCTTGCTGCCCATGCTCCCTCCGCAGGCAGCCAGGGCCTCCGCAGCCTGCCAGCCAGGTCCTCCGCAGATTGCCAGCCAAGGCTCCTCCGCAGCCTGCCAGCCAAAGCCTCCGCAGCCTGCCAGCCAGGGCCTCCGCAGCCTGCAAGCCAGGGACTCCTCCGCCAGCCTGCCAGCCAGGGCCTCCGCAGCTTGCCAGCCAGTGCCTCTGCAGCCTGCCAGCCAGGGCTTCCGCAACCTGCCAGCCAGGGGGCCCGCAGCCTGCCAGCCAGGGCCTCCGCAGCCTGCCAGCCAGGGCCTCCGCACGCTCCGCACGCTGCCAGCCTTGGCCTCCGCAGGCTTGCCGCCAAGGGCCTCCGCAGGCTTGCCGCCAGGGCCGCTCCGCATGCTTCCAGCCAGGGCCTTAGCACATTCGCAAGCACGTTTGATTATTCTTTCGCAACCAACAATCATATCGAGGCACAAGCGACATGTCGCATCATTTACTAGCGGATACATTTTTTTCCCGTATGCATCAAGTTACATAAGCCATGGGCACGTTGGCAAGCAGGGTCTCGAAGTGTTGGCAAGCAGGGTCTCGAAGTGTTGGCAAGCAGGCAGGCACAGCTGCAACTTTCCCATAAGGGCCAATAGCACTCTGGCTTTGAGGCGCAAGTATGTTGTGTAACTAGGCACACCTGATTTTTTTTTTCGCAACCAACAATCGAAGGCACAGGCAGCATATCACCTCATTTTTTTTCACAAACAACAATCAAAGGCACAGGCAACAAGTGAATGAACTGCTATGTTGATGGGTTGGCCACACAAAGTAATGAACAACCAATCGAAGCAAAGCATAAGACAACTCATGCGCCTATACGGTCTCAAGCACTTCCACATCAAAAAGCCCAATGGCAACACACTGTATCGAAGAGTAAGCCAAATCCTACGACAGGCGAACCAAAGGGTCAATGTAAAGATGTGGACGGCGAGCTCCCGCAATGCACGTATGATAGCTGAGTTTGGGCCGGTTGAACATCCATATAAGATGTAAAATAGCAAGCGACATAGGAGCATATACTCCAATAATGCCAATGATACCATGTGACTTGGCATATCGATTCAATCCTCCGAATCCGACAATCCATCGCAAGTGTTTCATCCCCCACATGACAATCAAGCTCTGCGACAAAGTTTTGTGGCTCTGCTCAATGTACAGCCTACCCCCCCAAAAGACAAACAGTGCAAACAGCCCCAAAAATGCCCCCGTAGTTCAAAATGGCCCAAAAAGCTTATTTTTTTTTTTTTTTGCCATTTGATAGCACTATTTGCTTGTGCATGCACACACGAGTTCCCAACATGCCAACTCGATGCCAAAAAGCACTTATTTGAGTACTTCTTAGTACATTTGAATGTGCTACGGCGGCTGTCAGCCAAGGCCTCCGCAGCTTGCCAGCCAGGGCCTCCGCAGCCTGCCAGCCAGGGCCTCCGCAGCATGCCAGCCAGGGCCTCCGCAGCCTGCCAGCCAGGGCCTCCGCAGCCTGGCCAGCCAGCCTCCGCAGCCTGCCAGCCAGCCTCCGCAGCCTGCCAGCAGCCTGCCAGCCATGACCCTGCAAGCTGCCAGCCTGCTGCGCAGCTTGCCGCCACGGCCTCCGCAGGCTTGCTGCCATGGACTCCGCAGGCTTGCTGCCATGGGCCTCTCCCAGGCAGCCAGGGCGCTCCGCAGCCTGCCAGCCAGGCCTCCGCAGCCTGCCTGGGCCTCCGCAGCCTGCCAGCCAGGGCCTCCGCAGCATGCCAGCAGGGCCCAGCGCAGCCTGCCAGCCAGGGCCTCCGCAGCCTGCCAGCCAGGGCCTCCGCAGCCTGCCAGCCAGGGCCCCCTCCGCAGCCTGCCAGCCAGCCTCCGCAGCCTGCCAGCCAGGGCAGCCAGCCAGCCAGCCAGCGCAGGCCTCCGCCGCAGCTGCTGCCCATGGGCCTCCGCAGGCTTGCTGCCATGGACTCCGCAGGCTTGCTGCCAGGACCTCAGCAGGCAGCCAGGGCCTGCCAGCCAGCCAGGGCCTCCGCAGATTGCCAGCCCAGGCCTCCGCAGCCTGCCAGCCAGGGCCTCCGCAGCCTGCCAGCCAGGCCTCCGCAGCCTGCCAGCCAGGGCTCCGCAGCCTGCCAGCCAGCCCGGGCCTGCCAGCCAGGGCCTCCGCAGCCTGCCAGCCAGGCCTCCCAGCCTGCCAGCCAGGGCCTCCGCAGCCTGCCAGCAGGGCCTCCGCAGCCTGCCAGCCCAGGGCTCCGCAGCCTGCCGCCAGGGCCTGCCGCTTGGCGCCAGCAGGCTTGCCCGCAGGCTTGCCGCCAGGCCTCCGCAGGCTTGCCGCCAGGGCCTCCGCATGCTTCCAGCCAGGGCCTTAGCACATTCGCAAGCACGTTTGATTATTCTTTCGCAACCAACAATCATATCGAGGCACAAGCGACATGTCGCATCATTTACTAGCGGATACATTTTTTCCCGTATGCATCAAGTTACATAAGCCATGGGCACGTTGGCAAGCAGGGTCTCGAAGTGTTGGCAAGCAGGGTCTCGAAGTGTTGGCAAGCAGGGCCGAGGCACACCTGCAACTTTCCCATAAGGGCCAATAGCACTCTGGCTTTGAGGCGCAAGTATGTTGTGTAACTAGGCACACCTGATTATTTTTTCGCAACCAACAATCGAAGGCACAGGCAGCATATCATCTCATTTTTTCACAAACAACAATCAAAGGCACAGGCAACAAGTGAATGAACTGCTATGTTGATGGTTGGCCACACAAAGTAATGAACAACCAATCGAAGCAAAGCATAAGACAACTCATGCGCCTATACGGTCTCAAGCACTTCCACATCAAAAAGCCCAATGGCAACACACTGTATCGAAGAGTAAGCCAAATCCTACGACAGGCGAACCAAAGGGTCAATGTAAAGATGTGGACGGCGAGCTCCCGCAATGCACGTATGATAGCTGAGTTTGGGCCGGTTGAACATCCATATAAGATGTAAAATAGCAAGCGACATAGGAGCATATACTCCAATAATGCCAATGATACCATGTGACTTGGCATATCGATTCAATCCTCCGAATCCGACAATCCATCGCAAGTGTTGCAAGTGTTTCATCCCCCACATGACAATCAAGCTCTGCGACAAAGACATGCTGGGCCGTTTTTATTCCAGAGACGCGCGCGCGCGCGCGTGGCACTTGGCACTTTGGCACTTGGCACTTGGCACGGCACGGCACGGCACGCGCGCGCGTCTTGATTTTTTTTTATATATATAAAAGGCCGCGAGGGCAACCGATCAGCTCGTCCTGGGCACGCTGGCAGCCAGGCCCTGGGCACTGTGGTCGATCGGGGCATCCTGGCATTTTTAACCAACCATTTTTTTTTTTCGGCAAAAAAAAGCTGATTTTTCGGCGCGGCAGCGCCCGAAAATTTTCCCTTGTATCACCATCTCTCGATCTGACGTGCTGGTCGGGGTCTTATTTTTTTTCGGGCGCTTTAGCGCCCGAAAATTTTTTTTTTTCATTGCTATTCATTTTTTTTTAGGTATTTTTAGCTCTAACATAACGGCAGCGCTATCCATGAATTTTTCTCATGGCAAGACCTCGGGGGCATAACGATGGCCTCCCGGAGCACCTATTCTCTCTTGCGTGCCAACGAGATTCTTTCTCATGGCATATTCAGCTTCAATATACCGACCGCGCAGGTCATGAATTTTTTTCTTAGGGCAAGCCCTCGAGGGCATAACGACCACCACATGGAGCCCCCAATATCGCGTTCGCACCAATGAATTTATTTTTCAGGCAATTATAGCTCTGATGTACCGGACGTTCATGCCATGAATTATTCTCGGTTCACCCTGAGGGCATAAAGGATTCGACTTCTACGAGGAAAAGTTTGTTACACCGTTGCATGTCAGTTTCCCTCTAAAAGGCAAACAAGGCTAATAACGCGAAAAATGCCCCGGTAGTTCAAAAAGACCCAAAAAGCTTACATTTTTTTTTTTTATGCACGGCATACCCCACATTTTACTTTTATATGCACCGACGTGATCCCCGCATGCCATCTCGAAGTAACCACCATCAATGGCAAGTGTTTCATCCATCGCATGACAATCAGTTCCGCGACAAAGTTTTGTGGCTCTGCTCTATGCTCAGCCTACCCCCCCCCAAAAGTCAAATAGTGCAAACAACACCAAAAATGCCCCGGTAGTTCAAAATGGCCCAAAAAGCT
>JACXSL010001074.1:57500-60000 GCA_019514585.1 Dendrobium officinale
GCCTGCCAGCCAAAGCCTCCGCAGCCTGCCAGCCAGGGCCTCCGCAGCCTGCAAGCCAGGGACTCCGCAGCCTGCCAGCCAGGGCCTCCGCAGCTTGCCAGCCAGTGACTCCGCAGCCTGCCAGCCAGGCCTTCCGCAGGGCCTCCCTGCCTGCCAGCCAGGGCCTCCGCAGCCTGCCAGCCAGGGGCCTCCGCAGCCTGCCAGCCAGGGCCTCCGCACGCTGCCAGCCATGGCCTCCGCAGGCTTGCCGCCAAGGCCTCCGCAGGCTTGCCGCCAGGGCCTCCGCATGCTTCCAGCCAGGGCCTTAGCTCATTCGCAAGCACGTTTGATTATTCTTTCGCAACCAACAATCATATCGAGGCACAAGCGACATGTCGCATCATTTACTAGCGGATACATTTTTTTCCCGTATGCATCAAGTTACATAAGCCATGGGCACGTTGGCACGTTGGCAAGCAGGGTCTCGAAGTGTTGGCAAGCAGGGCCGAGGCACACCTGCAACTTTCCCATAAGGGCCAATAGCACTCTGGCTTTGAGGCGCAAGTATGTTGTGTAACTAGGCACACCTGATTATTTTTTTTCGCAACCAACAATCGAAGGCACAGGCAGCATATCACCTCATTTTTTTCACAAACAACAATCAAAGGCACAGGCAACAAGTGAATGAACTGCTATGTTGATGGTTGGCCACACAAAGTAATGAACAACCAATCGAAGCAAAGCATAAGACAACTCATGCGCCTATACGGTCTCAAGCACTTCCACATCAAAAAGCCCAATGGCAACACACTGTATCGAAGAGTAAGCCAAATCCTACGACAGGCGAACCAAAGGGTCAATGTAAAGATGTGGACGGCGAGCTCCCGCAATGCACGTATGATAGCTGAGTTTGGGCCGGTTGAACATCCATATAAGATGTAAAATAGCAAGCGACATAGGAGCATATACTCCAATAATGCCAATGATACCATGTGACTTGGCATATCGATTCAATCCTCCGAATCCGACAATCCATCGCAAGTGTTTTCATCCCCCCACATGACAATCAAGCTCTGCGACAAAGTTTTGTAGCTCTGCTCAATGTACAGCCTACCCCCCCAAAAGACAAACAGTGCAAACAGCCCCAAAAATGCCCCCGTAGTTCAAAATGGCCCAAAAGCGCATGAGTTGTCTTATGCTTTGCTTCGATTGGTTGTTCATTACTTTGTGTGGCCAACCATCAACAACAGCAGTTCATTCACTTGTTGCCTGTGCCTTTGATTGTTGTTTGTGAAAAAATGAGGTGATATGCTGCCTGTGCCTTCGATTGTTGGTTGAAAAAAAATAATCAGGTGTGCCTAGTTACACAAACATACTTGCGCCTCAAAGCCAGAGTGCTATTGGCCCTTATGGGAAAGTTGCAGGTGTGCCTCGGCCCTGCTTGCCAACACTTCGAGACCCTGCTTGCCAACGTGCCCATGGCTTATGTAACTTGATGCATACGGGAAAAAATGTATCCGCTAGTAAATGATGCGACATGTCGCTTGTGCCTCGATATGATTGTTGGTTGCGAAAGAATAATCAAACGTGCTTGCGAATGTGCTAAGGCCCTGGCTGGAAGCATGCGGAGGCCCTGGCGGCAAGCCTGCGGAGGCCTTGGCGGCAAGCCTGCGGAGGCCATGGCTGGCAGCGTGCGGAGGCCCTGGCTGGCAGGCTGCGGAGGCCCTGGCTGGCAGGCTGCGGAGGCCCTGGCTGGCAGGCTGCGGAGGCCCTGGCTGGCAGGTTGCGGAAGCCCTGGCTGGCAGGCTGCGGAGTCACTGGCTGGCAAGCTGCGGAGGCCCTGGCTGGCAGGCTGCGGAGCCCCTGGCTTGCAGGCTGCGGAGGCCCTGGCTGGCAGGCTGCGGAGGCTTTGGCTGGCAGGCTGCGGAGGCCTTGGCTGGCAATCTGCGGAGGACCTGGCTGGCAGGCTGCGGAGGCCCTGGCTGCCTGCGGAGTCCATGGCAGCAAGCCTGCGGAGTCCATGGCAGCAAGCTGCGGAGGCCGTGGCGGCTTGCGGAGCTTGCGGAGACAATGGCTGGCAGCTTGCAGTGGCTGGCATGGCTGGCAGGCTGCGGAGGCAGGCTGGCTGGCAGGCTGCGGAGGCCCTGGCTGCCAGGCTGCGGAGGCCCTGGCTGCAGGGCTGCGGAGGCCCTGGCTGGCAGGCTGGCGGAGGCCCTGGCTGGCATGCTGCGGCTGGCCCTGGCTGGCAGGCTGCGGAGGCCCTGGCTGGCAATCTGCGGAGGACCTGGCTGGCAGGCTGCGGAGGCCCTGGCTGCCTGCGGAGTCCATGGCAGCAAGCCTGCGGAGTCCATGAGCAAGCAAGCCTGCGGAGGCCGTGGCGGCAAGCTTGCGGAGACAATGGCTGGCAGCTTGCAGTGGTCATGGCTGGCAGGCTGCGGACTGGCACTGGCTGGCAGGCTGCGGAGGCCCTGGCTGGCAGGCTGCTGCGGAGGCCCTGGCTGCCAGGCTGCGCTGCCCTGGC
>JACXSL010001076.1:0-12402 GCA_019514585.1 Dendrobium officinale
AACGGTCTAAATATAGAAAAAAAAAAAACTGTAGTAGTGTAGGAGCATTAAACAGAATTTGATTCCGACGGTGCAGCAAAATGCAGCCTGTACAAAGGTACATAGAGAGATTATTAAAAATCCTACACACTAAAATCAAGGTGACTAATTCGAAGTTCCATATTGTATATTAAACTAAAACAACAAACGTAAATCCATCAATATTAGTTTATAGAAGATGATAAACTTGAAGTGTTACAATCAAAAGAAAATCTAATAGGAAAGAATGTGAGGAAAGCATCTACTCAAAAATTATGACCGTAAAAAAAATTGTTGTAAATCAAAGTATAAAACTAAAATTAAAGTTAATTAGAATAAACAAAGACTGCAACTTCAAGGAAGTAAATTAATATTTAGGTTAAATAAACAACAAAAACCTGCAGCACCTGGTCAAGCATCAATAAATAAAGAAAAAGAATTTAATACAAATAATATGATTATGATTTCCAGGGTTAGTTGCATAAAAGAATAGCATTGGAAAGCTAAGAATGATAATTGGCAAGAATAACAAGTGAATGGCATTATCCCAACATTTAAGTGTTGTCTTTGTAGCTCCTTTTTGGGCCCGTATTGCAAGTAGAGTTAACTATAAATTTTGCAAGCATTTAAAATTTTATATACAACGTTTGGCCAATTTATTTTCATCTACCTTTTTTGTTTTCTCCCATGGCCTTCGCGATGATTCCATCTACCCATCATACCATATCATCTAAACTTACTCACGCATATTTAAACCATCAATTCTATTTTCTACAACTTTATCCTTAATGAGGCGGATCCCATCATCAATCTAATAAGAACCATTTTACATTCTATTGTTCCAAATTTCACCACACATTCATACTAACATTCACATTTCTATCACACTCGATTATTATTGATTTCTAAGTTGTGCAACACTTGAATCCATATAGCATAGTTGGATATATCATCATTTTACAAAATTTACCCCCAGTCAAAAAAAATTTCTAGCTCTGCCCTAAGTACCATTGTGTTCTTCCATCACATGCAACTTTCAAACTTTAATTGTATTGTTTACATTCTCCTTAATATTCCGATTCTTTGCAATAATAAACACAAGATACCAAAACATATCAAGTCATTTTAGCCTCTAATTTGGTTGATTGATCAGTATAAAAAAAACTAACATCCAAAAAAAATTACATATTATTTCATTAGAAAATACCATGCTCCAAAATACCTCAATTGAAATATTATCATGAGAATTTCCAAGAAAAATATTCAAAGAAAATAAAATTAAAATTGATCTTAATATAGTCATATTTTGTTTGGTAATACTTTAATCAAAGCATAACTACTTCCAATTTTAGCATTGCTCCATCATACAAATGCTCAACAACTTAAATGCAGATGTTTTACAATTTCTTACTTCTATATGCACCAGATAAATTCTCTTGGTATTTGATCATGAGGCTTTCAAGATAAATAAAACTATATGATCTCTTTCAATGATGTCTATAACTTTTCAATTAACTGCCTCAATATAATAATCGCTTCCATACTTTTACTTGGCCATCATTGGACAACTCTCTCACATAGTTTCAATGAAATAGCACACATTCTTAATTTCTATGTAATCACCACAATCTTAAATACCCTTTTTTATCTCAATAAATGGGTAAAAATGTTTGTTAAATCATTTGACGTCTTACTCACAAAACTCCAAATCTTAATAGGCATCTTTTCTAGGCCTCTAGTTTAACTTTTATGAATCTTCTTTAAAGTTGACTAAACGTCATTTTTATGCTCATCTAACAAGCCTTGACGTACATTTTGCCCCTTCAAAGAAATATCTAATTGTTTTGCAAAAAAAAAAAAAAATCCATTATCATGAACATCTCATCATCAAATAAATTGTATTACATTTACTGTTTGTACGCTTAATATAATAAGACATTACATCTTCATATGCCCAGAGGCGGATCTAGGCGGGGTTCCGAGGGGGCACGTGCCCCCTCCGAAAAAAATAACGTATACCTGTACACGGAACGGGTATTTTGGGCGGTGCAACTTTCACTGACATTAATAGTTTTGGTTGTTCGCCTGTTCAGCTTCACCGTAGTGGAGGGCTCGTCTATCGAGTTCATCTTTCTCAAGGTTCTTCTGCTCTGTTCCACTCTCCACTATCGTGACTCCGGAAATCAGACTATACGATAACTATTTCTTCTATTTTCTTTTGATCCATGATTGATTGATTTCTTTGAGCATTTTTTTTCCTGAGTTTGTATTGGATTTTTTGTTTCTTTGGGTACGAACTAGGAAGGCGATCTGATTTGAACAGTCTTAGTGCCTCTCTTTGGCTTTGAGACAAGTCGGGATTGGCTTGGTTTCTTAAAAAAAAAGTTGAGGGGATTCTTAAAAAAAAAGTGCCCCCTCTACGAAAATTTTCTGGCTCCGCCACTGCATATGCCTGATTTATTTTTGCAAATCTTGATCATGTCATTGAATCAAACCTATTACATAAATCATCACAATTTATCACCAATATGAATCTTGCCATCGTCTTTTCACTTCTTGTATTTTTTGTATATCTATTATACTTCAATAAATGACTTTCCTATCATTCTTTAAAGGCAGATGTCTATGCATAGGCCAAGCATACATAATATAAATTATATAAAAGGAATTATAATTATCAAAGCACATAAAAATCTACTTGATTGAACTAAATAGGATTAGTTGTATCATTGCTTTATTTTATTTTTCATTTTTTATAAAATTCAATCTTATTTGGGTCCACCTGCACAATTCATGCTTTTAGAAAAGACCCCTAACTTTATGAAACAGGTCGATACAATATTAGGTGCACATTCAAATTTATAGAAATAAGCTTCATGGTTAAAGGAAACAAAACAAAATTATACAGACATGCTACCATATTTCTCATGTCTTTAACATATGTTCAAGAAACAAGAAAAAGAAATGAAAATAGATATAGACAAGACATTGTGCGGTGCTGACAAGTTTCTAGAAGGTAAAAAGTAGTGGTTTTGCTATAGTTTTTTTCCCTTGCTTCGGAAGCAACAAAAAAAGAGAGGGTGGAGGAAAGGAGCCCATGTTTTAAAGAGGAGGATTCTAGGAGATAAAAAAGTTTGCAATGGTAATGTATGGTGTTTAATGGAGGGGAGAAATATGGTACTAACATATGTACAGAAAACAGCAACAAATTGAGTCTAGCATCTTATGTAGAGCATTTGACCTTATGTGGAAAGCAACAGCCGCTCCCCTACACTTACTCAAAAACACCAGGTTGGGTGATACGGAAGAAGCATCATTATGTAGCTTTTCCATAGTGGATTGGTGACAACCCACCACAGGGCCGATACAAGAGACCCACTGATGTGATACCAAGTGAATACAAGAATTGCCAATCAAGAGATTAATAAAAGTTATTAAATTTGCGTACTAACCATAAAGTTTAGCGTACTCAAATAGAGATTCAAGAAGATGTCATGAAAAATTAAGCCATAGCATTCGATTACACTTGGAGATTACAAGAGCTTTGCAAAAGAATAACCAAAAGAAATCTAATAATGCAAATAGCCATGATAAACAAAGCCTCACGTTTAAAATATAGATCCTTCACCTTGAGATCCTTTAATCAACTCTTGAACGTGGCGGTTAGCGAAAGAGGTTCATAAAAAAACTTAGAGATACACCACTATTACACGAAATGCCAAGAGGACTCGTCGCCGGGGAAGAAGTGGGAGTTGGAGAAGCGGGTGGATGGCCGTTGATGGCCCACTCGTAGTCCGAGAATTGATCGTCGAGGATGTCCACGAGATGGGGGAGGATCCGGTTCAAGTAATCTTCAGCGGTGTCATCAAAACCAAATCCGACGTCGAAGAATGGGGATCGAGTGATGTGGATGTCTCCGTGGGCGTCGAGTACGAATCCGCTATCAACTTGGGATCCGCCATGCATCATTTGCATGTAGAGGATAGAGCACGATGAGAAACCCAAGAGATGAGAGGTGGTGGCCGGTTTGGAGAGGTGGAGGGGAGAAGCTAGGGTTCTTGGTGGAACTAGATTTGGTTGGGGTGGATGGGATTGCCTCTAAATCTGAAATTATTCTCATATTTAGATTAATTTGGGAGGGAAGCAATTTGAAATTTGATTTCAAATGGACTACAATTAATGCCTTGATGGAGGAGTAATGTGGGGGAGCCAAGGAAGGGGGGAGGCCGACGGTATAGAGAGAGAGGGGATTGGGGTTTTATTCTAAAAACTGAAATTAATTTCAGTTTTAGAGAGTTGGGAAAGAAATTATTTGAAATCAAATTTGGATTCCAAATAAAGAGTGAGGGTTAATTCTCATTCAATGGGGAGAGCCAATTAAAGGCCGGCGGCATCAATGAGGAGGAGGGGGATTGGGGAGGATGAGGGGGATTTTCCAATTAGGTGGTGATGACTAGGAAAGAAGATTTATGAAATCCAATTATATTTAATTTGAAATTGAATTCAACATAAAAACTTTCCTAAAATGGATTTCTCCTAATTTGGAAGGAATCTGAAATTTGAAATTCAAATTTCAAATTTGAAAGCTAGCGGAGAGAGAGGTGGTAGGCGTATGACGGGAGGCCGGTGGCAAGGTGGCCGGCCGGTGGTGTGAAAACAACCGGCGGCAAGAGCTCCAAGGGGCGGTGGTAAAGGGGGCTGGGGTCAGGTTCTTCAGGCCAAGAGCTTTATGTGGTCTTCTCTTGAGGTGGAAGGGGAAGTGGTTGGAGGAGAAAGATAAGATGATTAGGAAGTACGAACCTTACTCCTTCAACCAATAGAACTCACAAAAAGATCTAATGGCTCACAAAGAGATCTAGAGAAGCTTTGAGAACTCACAAAGAAAACAATAAGATAAAAATTTTCATTCAACAACTAACTCCTCTTGCATGACATGAGGCCTCTTATAAGGGGCCAAAATAAAATAAAACGGAAATTACATAAATGCCCTCAGGGCTACAGAAGTGACTCAATGCCCACAGGGGCAAAATAGGAAAAGAAATACAAGCATAAATAAAATGCAAAATAAATCAAAAATAGAGGCTCTGGATCGTAGCCGTCAATCTGCGTCTCTGACGATGGTACACGTGTCGAAATTTGATGTCCTCATCACCCACCACCACAACTAAAGTAGGTAGGTGCCACAAACAAGGCCTATGTACAAAGTCTGAAAAGAGAAAGAAGGAGAATATGAGGAAAATAAGAAAGGGAGGGTTCTAAACTTCTAATGGTGGAAAATTGTATTAATCAATCTCAATATGATGAGCGGAGAAAGGGTTTGTCATGGCTGGAAGATCAGAAAATAGAACAACTGTCACTCGCACACCTGATAAGCTTATTTTCTTGCATCAAATTTAAGGGGGGTTATAATATTGATGACACACTAATACTAAAATTTTGGTTAATAGAACCCAAAAAAAAACTTTACAAGTTAGATCATTTGTCACCTTATCTTTTGCTCCACTAAGAATTGTGTTGCATAGAAAGTTATAACAACTTCCTTTTTGCACGTAAACATTATAATGAGGCAGATCAAATTTAACTAGCATATAAAATGAGCCAAAAGCCAGCCAAAAATCAATACAAAGTTCATATTTTCTAATTAAACAAAGAATTCAATGAAATTACATTTTTAAGAAAATAATTTTAAAAATAAGCACCACAAAACAGCAAAAATCATGCATTCAACAGAATGAAAATATTAATGATATAAAAAATCAATTAAGTAATTAACTTGACATTCATCAGGTTCCAACATTTCCAACTTGAGTATATCTAATGCCACAGACACCTGCAAGAAATGAGGGGCCCATTGCCTTTCTAATATCATCCGCTAACTGATCATTTCTGAAGTTAAAGCAAAATAAAAAAGAGTAATTGATCTAAAACTATATTTTCCCGAATATTCATACCTGTATTAACCGCTAGCTTCTAACATACATTAAATTCATCGGTCAAATTCCAAGGCAACAGTCATTTTGCTTCTAGTTTACAAGAAAGGTCAGATATAACCTTGATTTGCTAGTTGTCAGCTAAAAAAAAAAAACCTTGATTTGCTAAAACATCTTCATATACTGAAGAAATTATGTTTCATTTATCTCTTGAATAATAGTAAATTCCCATTATAAACTGATCTTTCCAAGAAAATTTTAATATACACACAAAAACATATTAACGATGGTCCATGGTTCATTATTCCAAGATTTTCCACCAAATACGTCATAGCATTGGAAGATGTGCAATTCAAAATGCACAAATTACCAAACAAATTGTCACAAAAAACCTTTGGATACAGACAACTTTGTTATGAGGCTAAATGTTCTTCTACAACATTTGGAAATTTAGTAAGTTGAAGTCCATGCCAAGCAACTGTGATAAAAATGAACTCAATAGAATGGATAATCTCAACCACAGTCTAGCCAACAAAAAATTCTGGTTTACCCCACTGGGATTAAATAAAGTTTTTTCTCTTTCTTTCACTCCAGTGTAATAACTAAAGAATAGCTAGAGATAATAAGCTAGATGTATTTGTCAACCATAAAACAAAAGATGGCACATAAACATAGCAAGAATTAATAGACAGTGTCGGAATAAACATTGCACTAGATTGAAAAGTAAAGTGTACACCAAAATGCAAGCCCATGAAGTTAACATTAAACATCCTCGACACAAAAATAAAGGCATAACAAAATTGAAATTTTGTATCATATATTAAACTAAAATATCAAATCAAGAAAAACATAACACAAAAAATCATAAAATCAAATTAGTATCATCAAAAGAGATGTAATAATCAAAAGAATGAATAGCTAGGAAAATGTAAGTTAAAGTATAAAAGCAATAAGATTCATAAATTTTCAAAATCTGTTACCATACTACTGAGGGAAGCCCCTAAAAAAGCCAGTTGCTGGTGTCAGTGAAAATGATTGCCCCAATTGAGATCCTCTATAAGATAAACCGGCACTTTCTTGTGTCCTAAAATTCTCAAACACGTTTATAACCTCCCAAGCCAACTCCAACACTCCCATGACCCTGTTCTCCATAACCGTGTGCCCTATAACCCTGTCCCGGAGGTATAACCAAATTAGCAGTGGGATTCAATGCGGCCAAGGCAGCAGGATTCAATGCAGCAAAGGAATTTGGATTCAAAGCTGTATTTGCGAGAAGTTGGTTCTGAACCAACATGTTGTAGGCTGGATTATGGCCGAGCATAGCCGCATTCTGTGCTTCAGCCACAGCATTTAGTGATGGCTGCTGATTGACTACAGGCAGGCTTTGAGGTGGCACGGGATTAGCAGGTAATTTTCCCTTTTGTGAAAGATCACCAACTAGCTTACAATACAGCTGACGCCCCTCAAAGTTCTTGTATGGCTCCTGCAGGGCCCTGTTTGCCCCATCCCGTGTCTTGTAAACGAAAATAGCGAAACCATTCCACTTTCCAGTCAGCGTATCAGAACCCGAAGGGCCAATCTCTATTTCTCCAAAAGTAGCAAAGTAAGCTTTGAGCTTGTCGTGGGATGCGTCAGCGGGGACATTGCTCACATAAACCCTCCGCTGGGCCAAATCTGTGGAGCTGCTTGCAGGTGAATCATGGCGAATTGCGGCTAGCTGACACAAGGCCATGCGAGCTCCAATCTTCTTCTCGGGCTGTTTGAGAGCCTTAACAGCGCCACTGCGAGTGGAAAAGACGACGAACCCATAACCCTTGTTGCGACCGGTAGCGTTGTCAAATATGACATGGCAGTCAACGAGAGGGCCGTAATGGCGGAAGACCTCGTGCAGGGTTTCTGAAGTAACGTCATAGCCAAAGCGATGGACGAATATGTTGCGGTGGGCGATGTCATGTTCGGCTACTGACCGGATGTGGGAGAGGAGGCTGGGATCGTCGGCAGCGGAGTTGGCGAGTAAGGTGATGAGCTGTTCCTTGGTGTACGGCTCAAGAAGGCGCTGGATATCCTCGGGAGTGGGCTTTTCTTCCTCCTCTTCGCTCTGGTCGCTGGGGTCACTGCCGGCGCTGAGGTCGCTGGGATCACTTCCGGCGCTGTGGTCGCTGGGGTCATTGTCTTCCGGTTCCGGTGGGTTGGATAGATTCTGCTGCTGCTTCTTCCTTTTCAACCCCGCTTGAATGCTTTTTACCTTCTCGATATTATTATCACTTCGATTGTTTTTCCGGCCCTTCGTCGATGTCACTCGTGGCTTTCCCATCGTTAGGGTTAGGGTTTAGGAGTGGTGGGAGAAATGAGCCGACCTTGAAAGAAGGAAATTTCTAACTCAAACTAAGCGGTTCAAGCAATTCCAGGAGGTTGAGCACTGTGCTTAAGCGGATAAATTAATAAAATTAAAGTTATACCAGATTTTTAATATAAAAATATATTAAAATAAAATTAAAAGAATATTTTTATTTTAAAACTAATAAAATTTAAATTTTATTTATAATATCAATTTAAAAATAAACTTAATGATCTCAAATATATACTATATAATTTATAAAAAAAAATCCTCTCATAATTTTTATCCAAGTTAATAGAGAGATTAAGAAAAATGATAGTCACTAGTTAGTGACAAGAAATTTGTTCTTTTAAACTCAATAATCCTGTGAGATAATTTTAAATTTTACACTAATTTCGATTGTGAGATTTTCATTAAAAATTCAAGTGAATCAATAAGCCAAAATTCTCATTTCAGCTTGATTTTTTTTTCTCTTTTATTTGTGCAAAGGGTTTTGGTCATTTGTTATTATTATCAAAACATTTAATCCATATAAATATATATAGAGAGAGAGAGAGAGGAATTTCATACACCAAAAACTTCAATTTTTATTTAAATATCAAAATTCTAATCTTTAAAGTATTCTATTCTCATTAAAAAAATCTCAACCAAGCTTTTAAAACCATATAAAATAATATTATTCTAGTTTTCATTGACTTGTTTCTCAAACTCCAACTATAATTCTTTCAAGTTTCAACAATATTTCCAAATAAGCACCTCGACCTCCTCTATTGATAATAATATGCTAAATATCTTCAAATATTTAAAGTTAAAAAGAACATAAAATAAATAATAATAATAATAATATAAATAATACGTAAAGAAATCTTATATTGGTCACACAATTAATTACTACATCATGTTATCATGGCTAGAAATTTCATTATAGTTTAATTGCGAAGAGATTAACTTCATAATCCTAAAATGATCTTAATAGTGACAATCACGATATTACCAATGGGCATCAGGAAATGACACGACCATCTTTTTTACATAATGTCTTTCAGCCGCATGATGATTACAAACTATCCAATCCCAACTATTCAAGTAAAATATGATTAGTATACTCTAATCACTTGATATACCAACAATCTTTCATCTATTATATAGAAGTAACATACTACAGATCCTCCTAATTATAAATAAATTAATAAAAGGGAAAGCATTTTACTATATTGTCTCCCATGGCTTCTTTATTCTTTCTTATTCAACTATATTTTCTTCTCTTAGTTTTTTGTTGCATGATACTTTGCTTTCCTATTATAATCCAGTCTACTTGACATCAATACCCCTGCTTAACTACCTCTAGACCAAAGCTCCCTCTCAATGTATCAAATTGACCTCCTTCCTGTCTCATCTCTCAAAACAAATGAATATGTCATTCACCCTCTCTCAAGTTTCTAATGTTCAACATTAAGCACATTATTAATGCTCAACTCAACAACAACTACTATCAATGCAGTGATAAAAAATCCTCAAAATAGGTCAATAGCTTCTAAGAATTTCTTGATGGTTGCGTACCATGGCCAAATAAATTGATTGTTTACTTCACCAACCTACTCATTATAAGCCCAACATACAATACATGGATGTAGATTTATCAAAGTATAGTAGTTTCTCACTACTGCACCCTCTTGGACATTATTCTTCCCTATGCCTACACACTCGATTTTTGCTTGGATATATAGGTGGTACTTGAACACCACTTCTAATCAACAAATCACTCTCGATGATTCAACTAAAAAATAAGTTACACAATATATTCTATGAATACTCATACTATTACCTAATCCTTAATAAAATCAAAACTTTGATGGATAACATCACTACTACTAGATCCACGATTAACAAAGAAGATATCATCCTTTACATAATCAATGTCCTACCTTCGACATACCAAACGTTTAAAATAGTCAAATGGACTAGGATCACATGTTCAAGTGTTGACAATTTATTTTATACTCTTTTTTTGTGTAATTAAGAAATCAATATTGTTAATGATGCCATAAAAGAAAAACTCACAGTTGAAATTCATGTAACACAAGAAACCTACCATGGTTGTGGCTATGATTTGCCTTGCCAATGGGGGTAAACACAGTAAGTGGCACAACCATTCCTTCTATGTTGGCATCATATAAATGTCAAATACACCCCCAAACACTTCCAAATATGCTCACCGAGACATGCCTTATTAGAATCATATCCAGACTCCAGTGCCACAAACCATCTCACCAAGGATCTTAAACATATACACCAATCTACACCATTTTAATGATCATATCAAATATTCTTTGGCAATGACAACTACCTCCCGGTCACACATACTTGACAAGGACTCCTCCCCACACCACCATGCCAACTTCATTTATTTATATTCTTTATGCACCGATAATCCTCCATAATAATCTATGTATATATCTCACATAGAATACTAATTATTCCATTTCTTTTGGCACCACTCGCTAACAAATCAAAGGATTTGAGGACACAACAAACAATCCTTCAAAGTCTATGCCATAATGGTATCTACCCATTCTCCAACCATCATCTATCATGCCATTGGCAAATATATTGCTCTCCAAGTCCACTAACAATCTATATCATTGTCTTCTATGACACATCAAACTCTATAATTAATATCTAAATAAAAAAGTCTTTACATATCTGCCTTAATTTTTCATGTTTTAAATCATGTAAGGCTGCCAAAAGTCATACTCTTATTCTATCCCTCTAGCAATCACCCATATTAGCTCTTAAAACTAATTCACTATATATGATGTATGGGATCTATCTCTCATTGATTCAATTTAAGGCTAAAAATATTATGTTATTTTTGTGGAAGAATTTTTTCATTAGCATTGAGACTTTCAGTGCTTAAAAAACTAAAACATCACACAACTTCATTAAATTTGAACAAATGATTGAATTATAATTTGAGACCCATACTAAAATTCTATGAACCGACAAGGGCACTACATATACCAATCACATGCTTAAAAACTTGATCAATACTAATGGCATCATGCATAATATTAGCTACTAAGCAATATGGCATTACAAAGCAAAACCACTACAGCATATTTAAGGAAACTTAAACTCTCCTAGTTGAGCCACACCTTCCCCATCACCTATAGATTGGAACCCTCCTTTAACATTATTATAATCAATCAACCATATGCCATTATGAACTACTCATAATAAATCACAATTCCAAATCATTAGACGATTCTCATTTAAAGAAATTCAAATGTTCCTTCTATAATAACTTGAATTTCAAAAATGATTTTTTTGCAAATAAAAATTCTGAATTTCAACGTCGTGCATTGACGAAGAAGGAAGAGAGAGAATGTTATTCAGGGTTTTTTCGTCTGTTAAGTTTGTTTAGAGATTTCTTCTAATCGTTGTAATTAAGTAACCCATATCTTATTTTAGTTTTCAATGATTTTGAGCTTGATGGATTTCTTCTTTTCTAAATTAATAAAAATTCATTTTCTCTTAACTTATTGAGTTATTATCATATAACTTTTTGTATATAATATATATGAATAGTGATATAACTTTTTGTATATAATATATATGAATAGTGTAAATATTTTGACAATAACATTATTGAATTTCACCGAGTAAAAATAAAGTTATGATTTTTTGTAGTTATAGATATTATATAAATTTTATTGTATTGAATAGAATTGATTATTTAATACTCTATTTTGATTAGGGTGTTTGCATAAACAAGAAAGGCCAATTGTTAACACTATAAAACGAGTTGGTTGTTAAATATAATAACATATACATGAGGATGGGTCGACGGGCTTTCCTTTAAAGATGATTTATGGTGATATCCAAATTGTAGCTTGTAACATATGACTGAATTACACTGATAGGCAGAGGGTGATAACTCTTAATGATTATTGAAAGCAACATGTAAGAAAAATGATAATGATATAATGATGGTGATAAGGTATAAAAGATATGAATGAATAGATAAAGGATGAAAATACCATATTAAAGTTGGATGAACTATCTTGTTAAATCATACATTGATGCATGTATATATTGATAACATTGATGGCATTG
>JACXSL010001079.1:0-13233 GCA_019514585.1 Dendrobium officinale
TTTCACATATCTATTGGAATATCATCAGGTCCAACAGCTTTTTGACACTTCATTTTCTTTAAAGCATCTCTAACTTCGGTTTTATTTATACATCGATAAAAACAAAAATCTTTATTTTCATTTAGGGTGATGAAGTCAATCATTTTTTAACACATTCTTCATTAAAAAGTTTATCAAAATACCTCATACACTTTTGTTGAATATCTTATAAGAAAAGTACTTTTTGATCTTCATCCTTAATACACTTCACTTGAACTAAATCCTTACCACTCCTATCTCTTTGTTTGACTAACTTATACATATATCTTTCTCCCTCATTAGTATCTAATCTATTATATAAATCATTAAAAGCTAAGCACTTTGCATCGCAAATAGCTTTCTTAGATTTTTTATGAGCCTCTTTATAACTTTTTTTAATTATCAAATTTTTTTATATCTAAACCAATTTTTATAATACATCTTATTTTTTATCTTTTCTTGCACATTTGGATTCCACCACCAACTATTTTTACTATTAGTAGCTTTTCCCTTCGAAATTCCAAGCACACCTTTTGCAATATTCTTAATATCATAAGTCACTTTTTCCCGCATAATATTGACATCCTCATGCACAGACAAAATATTAAGATTTAAAATCTTACTCTCAAAAATACTTTTGTTAATATTCTTTAAATGCCCTCATCTAATCCTAGAAAATCGTTTTACTTTATTTTTTATTTTTTGCTAATTTATCTTAAAGTCTAAAACTAATAATCTATGTTGGTGGTATATAAATTTTCACTCGGAATAACTTTACAATCCTTGTAATCTAAACGATCTAATTTTTTTATAAGGAAATAATCAAATTTGCATTTTACTATATCCATTTTATAAGTGATAAGATGCTTATCTTTTTCTTAAATAAGATATTAACTCTTAAGAAATCATATGCTAAAGAAAAATTTAATATAGTCTTATCACTTTCATTTTGTCGTTCCAAACTCATGGCCACTATGGATGCTTTTAAAATCATTTACCTCTCAACAAACATGTCCGTTTAAATCTCCTCCAATACAAACTCTTTCTTCAAGAGGTATAATTTGTATTAATTCTTCTAAGTCATTCTAAAATTTTAATTTTGAACTCATATCCTAGCTTATTTGATGAGCATAAACACTTATAATATTAACAATCTTAGCATAAAAAATAATCTTTAAAGTTATAATTATATCTCTAATTATATTAATTTTTATAACATTATCCTTCAAATTCTTATCTATAATCGCACCTATACAATTTCTGGTACGACTCCTACTCGAATACCATAGTTTATATCCTAAACAATTAATCTCCTTAGCTTTCTTTCCTACCCATTTAGTTTCCTGAATACATAGAATATTTATCTTCCTATGAATTATAATATATATTAATTCCATTAATTTTCCTGTAAGGGAGACTATATTCCAAGTTCTTATCCTAATTTTAGTTTCATAGACTAGCTTCTTTGCTTACATCCGTCCTTGATGTGGGAACCCTTGCCTATTTAACATTACACCCGGGCGCCGGTGCAGCGACTCTTACGCACTTGTCACTGTATTCAGGCCATACAGCGCGTCGCTTCCATGGGACGCCCAAGCATTAACACAATTTTTAAAGGATTCATGTCAAGGCTATTCGACAAGTTTTACGCTGGCTGTCGACTACCTATTGTAGCCCTCAATTTTTCTCATACAGGATTTGGGACCTGACAACGGCAGTGTTAATCTGAATTAATTTCAGATTTTTTGAGAATCCCTTTCCCCCATTCAAACCCTAGCTCTACCCGCCCCTATCCTCTCCTCTCCCCTTTTACCGCCGGCTCCCCTCTCTCTCTCCGCCGCCTCTCTCCACCTCTCCCAACTTGCGGCTCCACCAAAGAACCACACGGATATTCTCACGCTCATGGATGGCAGATCCGAAAGTTGATCACGGATTTGCTTACAATTTTCATGGGCAAATTGATCGACCCCGGATTTGGATCCGAAGGCACCGTTAAGGAATACGTTGAGCGTATTCTCTTCCACTTGACGGACATTATCGACGAACAACAACCTATAGGATGGTGGAAGATCATCGGACGACCACCCGTCTTCCAACTACGGCCAACTTCCCATTGATCAAGTCCGCCGGCCTCCTTTGTCTTTTAGTGGCATCACTCGGATTGCTGACATTCCTCCTCCGTTAACCCTATTTCCTACGAGCGATTGAGAGAAAAACTCTAAGGTGAAAGCTCAATTTATTAAGTGACGGATTATCGTTAACCACATATTTATTGTTATTATTTCGGATCGTCCTGTTAATCTAACATGTGACCGCATACTTGAGGCAAGTCGATAACCACGAAAACTGAAAGTCTTAACTTAGTGAAACATTAATCCTATAATTTCATTACTAAAACAAGTTTCCTTATTAAAACCTTGCAATTCCATTGATTGTTTCACATCAGTATAAAGCCTAAGACTAGTGATAATGATGATGATACCTAGGTTAATTAAATTTTCTGAGATGGTGTTTGTTTATTTAAAATGAGATTTAATTTTTGTTAGAAATTTTATCCATGATATATTATCAAAATAGGCACATTTAAATATTTGTAATATGTATTTAAGATGTGGATGTGTATTAGCTATAAGCATACCAAAGGTAGTTGAGACAAGACAACAACAACAACATCTTCATCATCAAACTTTTATCCCAGTGTGGGGTCAGTTACATGAATCCTTTTTTTCTATTGTGTCCTGTTAAGAGTCAAATTCTCATTTAAATTTAATAAAGAAAGGTCATTTCTTATATTTTTTAACCAAGTCTTCTTAGGTCTACCTCTACCTTTCTTAACAAAAGTCAAATCCAATACAGCTACTTTCCTAACTGAGTCATCGGAATGCTGTCATTTTATGTGACCAAACCATCTCAGACAACTCTCTCTAATATTAACTTTCGCAGAATTTACTCCAACCTTTTCACGTATTTGCTCATTTCGTATGCTGTCTCTAAGAGTAAAGCCACTCATGAACCCGAGCATCCTCATCTCTGCAACACTTAACTTAATATTATGCTTCTTTTTTAATGGCTAACATTCTGCACCATAAAGCATTACAGGTCTCACCACCATCTTATAGAATTTTTTTCTTAAGTTTGAGGACTTTTCTATCACACTATATGTCCGATGCATTTCTCCGCTTCAGCCATCCAACTTGAATTTTTACAAGTAATATCCCCATCTATTTCACCATCACTCTGAACAATAGACCCAATATATCTAAAATGTGTACCCTTATTAATGACTTGATTGCCCAAAGTTACAATTGTGACGCCCCAGGCATCCATAGTGAAAGGATTTCGTCTGACAGTCTCGATCAATCTCCATTCCTGCTCCCTTGCTCGGACTCTGAACCTGAAATTGTTAACCACATATAATGAGCTTCAAAAAGCCCAGCAGGTCACCTAATACCTATAACTGAAAACAAAGCACGGTACGGAAGACGGAAGCAATATGCATGTCAATCAGTCGAATCTATAACAGTCAGTTGCACATGATCAGTGAATCAATGCAGATACATAAATCAGTAGTCAATGCATGATCGATAAAATCCATAGTCAGCGGTAGAAGAATCGATAAACAGCAGGAAGAAATCCGTAAAGCTCAATAAATCAGTACATACGATAAATCTCGTAAGGATCCAATGAAATCTCAATCAAATCGATAGAGGAAAATCATCGTCTCGATATCATTTAAATCAATTAAATTAATATCGAATCAATCAAATCAATCTATCTTTGGTCAAAATCAAACCAATACGTCGTAAAAACGATTGAAATCAAATCAATACAGTAAAACCTATTCCATATCAGTCAATGAATCACATGCAGCAGTTCAATACGGTGTATCAATGAAACAATAGTATCAATGAGTCCATATATCAATAAATCAGTATCAATGAATCAACAAGTATCCATGTCCATAGTATCAATGAATCAATACAATATCGATATCCATATCAGTAGCAGTATCAATGCTCAGTGAAATAATGCGAATATCAATGAAATCGTAACAGAAAATCCGTAAATCCGTCAATAAATAAATTTCAATACAAATTCGTCGATATCAATAAATCAATGAATCCATAATGCGGTAAATAGGTCAATATGGTACACATGCAATTCAGTACAGTAGTCTTACTGAACAAGTACAATCACTGGCTATTAAAGCGTTTTTAGAGTTGATAATCCATAGTGCTGTTGTTTATCCTTTGGCTCAATAAGAGTCGTCACTCTGTGCCCGTCGGCATAATAATCTTCTTATGACTCCCAATCGTTATATCAATGATCAATAGAGGATATCGCCAAACCCTTTTTAAAGGAAAGCCCGTCGGCCCACCATTCTGTACAGGTCAAGTCAATCTCCAACCAACGGATCAACCAGTCTTCACTTGTCTTTTAGTAACAATAACAATAATTCAATCATATATTCACATTCGTATGCATATTCAATCATTCAAATCATCAATTCAGAAAATCAGAGGTCGTACAAGAAATCGGCGGCATAACGGCGCGTATACAGAATTTACACAGAAATCACAGATTCAGAACTTTACCAAATTACCACAGAACATGTAAAACAACAATATAAGACTTCCATTGTACTGAAACAACATTTTTCAACATCCTGATAATTATCTATTTGATAAAAATCGCACAGAACTCAAAATACCCGGTAAAAACTTTACAGAAAATACTCAAATCGCGCAGAAATATCATATCAGAAACATATCAAAAGTTGTGCGGTAAAACTTTTGTCAATACAAAATTATGCGCGTTTTTCGGTAATGAAAACACAAAACTGAGCATAGAAATATCAAAACTCGAAATCTTTGAAAACAGAATTAGGATTCGGAGTCCTTACTGCGAGACAAACAAATCTTCCAACTGCGTCGTCGGACGAAAACCGCTCCGCGGGCTCCAAAACCAAGCTTTTCCTTCTCTTCCTTCTCTTTCTCTCTCCTGTTTTCTCTTTCTCTCTCTTCAAAATGATTCTAAATATCTCAAATCCAATATTTATTAACACTGATCATCACGGACGATCTAAAATTCGTTCCGGGATGATTTGCCTCAGGCAGAATTTCGTACAGACGAAATTAAAATTCGTCCGGACGACTTGCTCTCTAGACAAATTTCGTCCAGATGGATCGTCCCGACCCTTCCAGGTTCATACAGACGAAAATGATAGATTCTTTACAAATTTTTTCAGTTCATCCCGTACTAAATCCAGTTCGTATGGATGAACTGCATAAAAAATAGCTTTTTAAGGGTTTTACAATCTACCCACCTTAAAAAAAATGTCGTCCTCAACATTTCACTTAAGGGATCGAATCGATACAAAGCAAATCCGTCCAAATCAAAACTCAAATCAAATCGAATCAGAATCTAAATCAAAACTCGTCAGAATACATACAGTCATTCAATGCATTCAATCACATGTCATTCAAATATGTATGTAGAATGATGCACTTGAAAATATCCATTCTATCAAACATCAATCAAATCCTTTCACTACACTTGCTCTGATACCAATTGTGACGCCCCAGGCATCCATAGTGAAAGGATTCGTCTGACAGTCTCGATCAATCTTCATTCCTGCTCCCTTGCTCGGACCTGAAATTGTTAACCACATATAATGAGCTTCAAAAAGCCCAGCAGGTCACCTAATACCTATAACTGAAAACAAAGCACGGTACGGAAGACGGAAGCAATATGCATGTCAATCAGTCGAATCTATAACAGTCAGTTGCACATGATCAGTGAATCAATGCAGATACGGAAATCAGTAGTCAATGCACGATCGATAAAATCCATAGTCAGCGGTAGAAGAATCGATAAACAGCAGGAAGAAATCCGTAAAGCTCAATAAATCAGTACATATGATAAATCTCGTAAGGATCCAATGAAATCTCAATCAAATCGATAGAGGAAAATCATCGTCTCGATATCAGTTAAATCAATTAAATCAATATCGAATCAATAAAATCAATCATCTCTGATCAAAATCAAACCAATACGTCGTAAAAACGATTGAAATCAAATCAATACAGTAAAACCTATTCTATATCAGTCAATGAATCACATGCAGCAGTTCAATACGGTGTATCAATGAAACGATAGTATCAATGAGTCAATAACAATAAATCAGTATCAATGAATCAATAGTATCCATGTCCATAGTATCAATGAATCAATACAATATCGATATCCATATCAGTAGCAGTATCAATGCTCAGTGAAATAATGCGAATATCAATGAAATCGTACAGAAAATCCGTAAATCCGTCAATAAATAAATTTCAATACAAATTCGTCGATATCAATAAATCAATGAATCCATAATGCGATAAATAGGTCAATATGATACACATGCAATTCAGTACAGTAGTCTTACTGAACAAGTACAATCACTGGCTATTAAAGCGTTTTTCAAGTCGATAATCCATAGTGCTGTTGTTTATCCGTTGGATCAATAAGAGTCGTCACTCTGTGCCCGTTGGCATAATAATCTCCTTATGACTCACAATCGTTTATATCAATGATCAATAGAGGATATCGCCAAACCCTTTTTAAAGGAAAGCCCGTCGGCCCACCATCCTGTACAGGTCAAGTCAATCTCCAACCAACGGTTCAACCAGTCTTCACTTGTCTTTCAGTAACAATAACAATAATTCAATCATATATTCACATTCGTATGCATATTCAATCATTCAAATCATCAATTCAGAAAATCAAAGGTCGTACAAGAAATCGGCGGCATAACGGCGGTATACAGAATTTACACAGAAATCACAGATTCAGAACTTTACCAAATTACCACAGAATATGTAAAACAACAATATAAGACTTCCATTGTACTGAAGCAATATTTTTCAATATCATGATAAATTTATCTATTTGATAAAAATCGCACAGAACTCAAAATACCCGGTAAAAACTTTACAGAAAATACTCAAATCGCGCAGAAATATCATATCAGAAACATATCAAAAGTTGTGCGGTAAAACTTTCGTCAATACAAAATTATGCGCGTTTTTCGGTAACGAAAACACAAAACTGAGCACAGAAATATCAAAACTCGAAATCTTTGAAAACAGAAATAGGATTCAGAGTCCTTACTGCGAGACAAACAAATCTTCCAACTGCGTCGTCGGACGAAAAGCGCTCCGCGGGCTCCAAAACCAAGCTTTTCCTTCTCTTCCTTCTCTTTCTCTCTCCTGTTTTCTCTTTCTCTCTCTTCAAAATGATCCTAAATATCTCAAATCCGATATTTATTAACACTGATCGTCCCGGACGATCCAAAATTCGTCCCGGGATGATTTGCCTCAGGCAGAATTTCGTACAGACGAAATTAAAATTCGTCCGGACGACTTGCTCTCTGGACAAATTTCGTCCAGACGGATCGTCCCGACCCTTCCAGGTTCGTACAGACGAAAATGACGGATTCTTCACAAATTTCTTCAGTTCGTCCCGTACTAAATCCAGTTCGTACGGACGAACTGCACAAAAAAAAAAAAAAGCTTTTTAAGGGTTTTACAACAATCCCCCCACCAGATCTATTACTACTAAAATTACACTCCAATGGCTCCTTATAAGGGATACATCAAAATATATAAAGCTAATAACCAAGTATGTTTTGGAGTATCAATTATCTATGACTTGTTTAAGACTAGAGTCAGCAACTACGATATGAATGATCCATGTTGGTCTCCAATCTCCAATAATTTTGTAAGGATTAAAATATACACTTTGTTTTTGTGTCATGAAACATCCTTAATTTTAACTGTGCTGTTATTCAACTTTATTTGGTGTAAAGACTAGGTGCATTCAATCCATACAGCTTTCAAATTCAATGGTTTCTCCACTTCATGATCCAATGCTTCTTTTGAGATAAGTGGTTCCAATATTTGATAACTAAACTATGATAAGGATAGTACTTGAGATTTATGCGTCTTCTTTCTCAATACCTCAATCAATTTTATGTTTTAGGAATTATATGATTTTATTTTTGGATTAATATGCTCATTGAGGGCATTTCTTTGTTGAATCACAGGAAAAATAGATATGCAATGGTGGATCCTTGCTATCCTCAGTCGGTGTGGAGTTCTTCCTTCCTATTAAGCTTTCTAATACTTTTTTACTTTATTATTTTTTCATTGAGGAAATATTTTTTTTCTCTTTTGGCATCTCTGGAGTATTTGGAATGATAATTTCTGTTCTTCATTCCAGCCTGTGGGTTTTATTCGTGAACAAAGCAATGTACTTACACGGCAGGTAGGCTATTCCTTGTGGCTTAATTATTTACCAACTTGTGTTATACCTCCTTAACTTTGCCCTAGCTCTGTGATTTTAAGCTACTTGTAGGAGTTTTTCAGAAATTCTCTTATATTGAAGCATTATCTAGAATATGTGATTGTCATTCTGTATTTATATTAGACATATGCTGATTGCTGAACATGCATAGTGACTGGAAGCAGTTCCCATTTGGAGTTTTTTGAATCTAAATGTGGCATCATTGGTTGGCATGTTGCATGTGTTATATGTTGGAGATTATATACTTAACACAATTTTTTTTCAATTGTAACTAGTGTTTGAAATGGAGATGTATCTTTTTTTAAGGTAGATATTCATATGTCTTGTCATGCAAATCCATTTTAGATATTGATGTGTATGGATCTGTGCATATAGGAATGGCATGAGGGCTTCTTCGCTTATCATACTGGTAGTGTTTCTTTTAATAGCTTTTCTGTGCTCTTTTTTCTTCATCAAATCTATATTTGTAGTGTTGAAGTTCTTTCTAATTTTGGTATTGAGCTTAGTCCCTTGGTGTCTATCTTCTTCTGCTTAAATTCTGTTTTATTTTTTTTACTCAAGTTTGTTTTATGAGTATAAAAATTTTTCAGCTACTTCGAACAAGGCGGCCATTTATTGCGTACATAACCGATGCTAGGGGCAATGAAATATTTAGGGTGGGTAAGAAAGCCTAACCCCCATGTTTTGGATAGAGAACTTCTTAACTTTTTATAAGCCCACTTATTAATTTCAATATAGTTTTTTCCATCTTTATGCATATATTACTTTTAGATGTAGGTTCGCAGGCCATTTTGGTGGATAACCAGCACAATCTATGCAGAGGTTGATGGAAAGGTATGCAAATTTGCAGGTTTAATTTATGTTGGTGGAGTTTCTTTGAGTTGTGTAGTTAGGACATGGTTGAAGCCAAGTGCTATTGATATTTTGTCTAACTAATCATACATCGTTTTGTTTATAGGAAATTGGTGTGGTTTGCAGACGTTGGCACCTTTGGAGGAGATTATATGACTTATACTTTGGGTATGATATCATTATTTGTATCTCAAAGTTCTCTTTACCTTTGCAAGTCAAACTGATTTTAATTTTTTGTGATGAGCTAATTTCCAGAACCAGCTCGCTATGTGACTCGGAATTAATTAACCTAGACACTATCATCTTTCAATTTTGAGAAAATCTTAATGCCAATTGGAGAGAATTAGTTTAGTGTGTTTCATTTCAACGTTTATAGAATTTATAAAATCCTAGGAACGTATCTAATATAAAAAAAATATATGAAATCAGATAATATAATTAATTATAAAATAATTACGGTAGTTTATGGATTGATGAGTACAAAAACCGTAAGGATCCCACATATTGTGGTGGTATAGAGGAATGAAAGATGGTGGCTGTCTTGGCGAGTGTGGTTCCCAGTGGGTGAAAATCATGTAGCCGTTTCACACTATCCCTTGAGTAAATGATATGAATGTCGTCCATTTCCAAGCTTGCACACGAGATAATTAATTTATAAAAGATTGTCGTTGATAATCCTTTGATGGGAATATCAATAAGTTCATACTGTTGGTAACAAAGTCAGCTTCTCCTATATAAAGTGTGTGCCAACTTCATTATATTTTGCGTAGTTTATGTTGCATGATTGTTCTTTCATTCATCCTTTTCCTATTATTGGGGTGTATACTATACAAGATTACCAATTTATTATTTCTTTTTCTTGGAAGTATGAGGAGAGAAGAGAAAAAGTTTTTAAGTAGTTTTTTGGTTTTGTCCGATCTGACACTTTAATTTTTTAGAACCAAATTAATTTTGTTCATATTAGAAAAGATGGGAATGATGGTACTTGCATTACTTCTGGCTTTTAGTAAAAATTAAATTTAATGGCACACCCATGCAATTATTGATGAAGTGCACAAATCATTAAGCACTAAAGATATTAGGTATAGAAGATTGATGCCCAGATGCCAAGATGGAATTAGTAAAAAAACAAGAAAAACTGTTCTTTTGTCTACTCATTAGATAATTGGTACATTTATGTTTACTAGTTCACAAAACATTATAATGAAGTTCATATGTTGATATTGCTTTTCAAGTGAATATTGAAGAAAATATAGTTTTATGAACAATAAAGGATGGGCGGCAAATGCGTAAATGTTAGAGCCATGTTTGTTTTTTATTGAATTCAAGTCTTTATGAAAGAAGAGATGAAATACTGAAGAATATTGTGGAGTTTTCTTTAATAATTTGATTTCTCATAGTGGTAAAGAATACCCACACCCTTTACTTTAGCCAATCAAATCGTCCTTGCCCCCTTTTCATGAAAGATAATAATGAATAGATTAAAACATAAATAGTGCATTTGAAATCTTGGTTAGCTTTTGGTTATGAATAGCATAGTCGGTAAGTAATTTCAGTACATGGAGGATATTTTTGAATGTAGTGAATTTGTTTATCGAATATATCCTGTGAACGGTTATGGTTAACAAGGTTCCATCTAACATTATTATTTTTCTTGGCTGTCAAAGCTAGGGGTATATGAAATAAAATTGAGAGTGGAGTTGTTAAAATATGGCATGTTCACTTTCTGAAGCAATGATTTAGGAGCTAGAAATGAGCATCTGTGAAACTTTTAAGGACATGAGAAGAGGAGGTAATTCTGGAGAATGCTCTCGAATATAAGTACTTGATATTTTTTATTTCAGGTGCTTCTATCATGTTTTTTTTGTCTTTTTGTTCATTGTAAATGGTCTCAATTTTTGTTCTCTTGACAGAATTTGCGAACCAATCTCAACCACTTCAGATAATTTTTTTTATTCAATTAGTATGCTCAATGCAGATGTTTTGAAAATCCCCGTTAAATTTAAATTGCATCCTAAAATTCAACAAAGCAGAGACACAAGGGTATGTAGGTATTATGGTTGTCCATGTAGAAATATAATTGAGGTTTCGCTCATCATAAAAAGAAAAGAAAATGGCAACAATACAATGATGAAGGCTGCAACAATGGAAACATTTGTGTTGCAATGCAATGATGAATGCAACATCAGGGGGAAATATTTACTGTACATGTAACGATGAAGGTTGCAATTATGAAAATACAAGAAAGAGAAATACAATTAGGGCTTTGATACCAAGACAAAATTAGAGAGAATCAATTGAGTGTATTTTTTATTTCCAACATTTGCATAATTTATACAATCCTATTTGTTAGGAAAGTATCTACATATACAACAACAAACAACAACAACATCAAGCCTTTACTTATCCCACTACGTGGGGTCGGCTACATGAATCCTTTTTCCTCCATTGTGTCCTATTAAAAGTCAAATTCTCTCGTTTTAAATCTAATAAAGAAAGGTCATTCCTTAATATTTTCTAACCAAGTCTTTTAGGGTCTACCCCTACCTTTCTTACATAAGTCAAATCTAATACGAAATAAATAAAATAAAACATAATTATTAAATAATTAGGGGGAAATTTTCCATATATTCTATTAGTTGAGGGCAGTAGGGATATTATGAAATTAACGTTCTGACAATAGAAGAGAAAGTAAAGAGGGTGAAAATCTTGTTGAGTTTTGATCTCCTAACTAACTATGCACATCATTCCAACCAATGCAATGGATGGACTTCATGAATATGTTGAACCTTAATACTAGTGTGTTGGGATCGAGTCGATCGCAAGAAATACGCAAGGTGAGTTTCAAAAGTAAAAAGAACTCGAAATCGCGCAAAAACTCAGCCCGACGCGTGTCGACTCGAAAATCCAAAAGCAGCCGAGAGAATGTGGGGGCACCTAGTCCATGATGCCGCGAATGAATACGAGGGCAGCGCGCACAGATGTGTCGTTCGGCAGCGAGAACAAAAACAGCTAAGCATCGACACCCGGGGGGGGGGGGGGCATAGGTAGGGGGGATCGTCCGCTAGTAACGGACGGGAACCAAGATTAAATTCCTTGGGCGCCCGCTATTGGCGAAACGAACGACATAATTCGTCAGATCCGGACCGAATCGAGGGTCATATCCAGCCCGTAATACTGGCGCGAGCACAAACAACTTTGATGCAAGATTAAAAAGTTGATTTCTTATTTTGTGTGGCAAGTATAAATTAAAAAAGAATTTTAAAGATAGAACAGCGGAGAGCACAAGAAGAGCCTTTTAATAAAAAAAAGGTTTTTTACTCCTCAAAAGCAAACACACAATACAAAAAATACTAAAACTACCCCACAATGACACTTAAAAAAAACCACCGTTGGCATTCACTCATACTATCTCCACCAACAACTCCAAGCCCCGACCCACACACCTCCTCACTCACGATCATGATTTCCTCGACATCTCCAAGCCAAACCAGCCTCTTGCTTCCGCCTCTCTATCCTCCAAAGCTCTCCACAGGTAAACTTCTCTCCCCCCTTCCTTTCTTCTTCTTCTTCCTCTTTTCTTCTTCTTCCTCCATGATTCTTCTCTTCTTCTTCTTCTTCCTTCTCTCTTCTTCCTCTTCCCCATTTTTCTTTTTCTTTCATCATCCCTCCATATTTCCTCTCATTTCCTTCCATTTTCTTCCTCCCCTCTCTTTTTTCTTCCTCTCCTTCATCTTCATCTTCTTCCTCAACCCCAATCTCAACAAACCTACAAAAACCCTAATTCTATTTTCTTTTTTATCTCCACATCCACTCACCAAACTACCCACTACCCTTCACAAAAAATGTTCCTACACATATCCTACACCCATCCAATAAAAAAATTTCACCATCACTCACTTTATCTCTCTAACCTAGAGAGAGAAAATTTTCTCTCTCTAGAATGAGAGTGAAATCTCTTCATGAATGGCTCCATCTCCACCCAAGCATCTTTCCTCTCCACCATATCTC
>JACXSL010001082.1:0-11350 GCA_019514585.1 Dendrobium officinale
GCTTCTATGGTAGGAATCCTCCCTTGAATGCTCTCTTCACTTCTCTCCTTGGCTATTCTCTCAAGAGGCACGAAGATAAAATGACAAAAAGATTGGGTGGCAGTCTAATTTGGGCTATTTATACAAAAGACAAGAAAAACCGCCAAAAAACTGCAAGTTT
Organism: Dendrobium officinale; assembly: GCA_019514585.1. Classification (NCBI taxonomy): domain Eukaryota; kingdom Viridiplantae; phylum Streptophyta; class Magnoliopsida; order Asparagales; family Orchidaceae; genus Dendrobium; species Dendrobium officinale. The sequence goes on from JACXSL010001082.1 coordinate 161, forward strand.
TCAATTCTGTACGCAGTGGATCGTCCTGTACGATCGTGGATCGTCCTGGACGATTTTACTTAAACGATCTGAAACGACCCCATTTGAATATGTGTACGAAATGTCTTCGTACAGCTGATCGTCCTGTACGAACTAGGTTCGTCCAGTACGAACGGTTATTACAAGGTCGAATCTAGAAACTGCTGAAAACTGTCCTAAGTCGGTTAATCGTTTGGACGATAATTAATTTCGTCTGGACGAAAATTTTACAGAGAACCAATCGTACTGTACGATAATTAATTTCGTCTGGACGAAAATTTTACAGAGAGCCAATCGTACTGTACGATAATTAATTTCGTCTGGACGAAAATTTTACAGAGAGCCAATCGTACTGTACGATAATTAATTTTCGTCTGGACGAAAATTTTACAGAGAGCCAATCGTACTGTACGATAATTAATTTCGTCTGGACGAAAATTTTACAGAGAGCCAATCGTACTGTACATAATTAATTTCGCTGGACGAAAATTTTACAGAGAGCCAATCGTACTGTACGATAATTAATTTCGTCCTGGACGAATAGGACTTAGAAAATTTTTCGAGCAAGTTCCTATTCGTTCCATATGCTCTATAGGAGATAACTGTCTGATCGTCCAGTACGAACGAAAATCGTCCTGTACGATCAATACAAAATTAATATGATCTCCTTATTTGTGTGTGCATGTTTTTTATTCACTCAAGTTACAATCACTCCCTTTCAATTTGATTTCTAAGCAAAGTGCAAGCTTCAAAAATTTCAAGGTATCTCATGCTGATTTTAATTTGAAGTCTTCGTAGTCTGGAGTTCTTTCCCTGAAATGTTAGTACACACAAGAGCAAATATAATTCTTCCAATATTGTTAGGAGATAACTACACATTTGAACAATAATGTTTGAAATCATCAAAACTTTATAAGTTGCCAAAAATGTAATGCATGCAAATAGCAACTATCTTAACAATCTCCCCCTTTTTGATGATGGCAAAACAATTATTGTTTGTATGATTTTCAATTTAAACAAATCTTTCTATCTCCTAAACTCCCCCTGAATTGATGAATACATGAAAATAAGGAGGCAATTTAAATCAAGAAAAAATTTTAAAATTTTTATTTTTCAGACACACAAAACAAACACACAAAACAAACACAATAACATACAAACATAAAGAACACAATAACATACAAACATAAAAGATTTCTCCCCCTTTTTGACAACAACAAAAAGTGAAGAAGAAATAGACAAGAAATGTAAGTAATTGTATGAAAATTCATTTGAACATTTAATCTAAATGGTGATTGATACAAGGTATGCAATTTTAAAACTAAAAACATTAGGTCAATCATAGAAATTCAGGAAATTTAAAAAGTGATATAACATTGTAAGTAAGAAGAATTTAGCAAAGACATGATTCAATTTAGACATTTCAATATAGAAAATTATTACAAGAGAGATGAAGAAAAAAATTTTTATATTACAATGTTCAAAAGAATATAAATGAACATAAGATCAATTTGAATTTAGAGATTGAAAGAATTTGGAAAGAAGAGAATTACCACATGTGGCGCTTTGCGCATCTTTTTCAAATTTTTGAGCACATTTTTGTGCATCTTTTGATATTGGGCTGATTTTGTGCCTCTTTTTCATATTTGCGAACCTTTTGCACATTCCTTTTGATTTTTGTACTTTTAGTACAATTTTTTTTTCAAGAGTAATTTAGACCAATTCTTTTCCAAAATCAATAATCTAAAATTTCAAATATTTCTAAGTGCATAAATATTATTTGAGCAAGGAAATACAAAATAAGAAAAACATCTAAATTGCAATAATAATTTTAACTTTTATGTAGTCTAAATGAATAGACATGGATTTAAAAATTCTAATTATAACAAGTTATAAACAACTTTTAAATTTAGAAAGACTAGATTTTCTAATGTAGATAATCTCAAATTACAATCTAATTTAAGCACTATGAAGATTAAATAATACTAATGAAATTCATAAAAATTAACCACATTTCAATAACAAAACAACATTGAAACAAGTACGAAATGCATTGATATTTATGAAAGGATTACACATTTCATAATATCTAAATACAACTTAAAAGAAAATACAAACAAACACTTAACATAAGCACTAACACAACAAGACATAAAAAATATGAGAAACTAACACAAAAAAAAAATACAACACAAGAACAACAAAACACAGAAAACATACAACAAAAAAAAAACTTACACTAAAAAAAAATTCATTCAAAAAACACACAAAAATTCACAAAATCAAAAAACAAAAAAAAAACATAAACATCAATGTTGCAAAGACATTTTGTTTAGGCATTTAAATCAATAACACCTAGCCTTGTTCTTAAAGTACTGAAGGTATCAAGGGCTAAATGTTTTGTAAAAATGTCTGCAAGTTGATTTTCAGTTGAAACATGTGTGAGTTCAATTTCTCCTTTGGATACATGATCCCTTATGAAATGATGTCTTATATCTATGTGTTTGGTTCTAGAATGTTGAATAGGATTTTTGGAAATGCAAATAGCACTAGTATTGTCACAATAAATTGGAATAGTGCCTACAGATAATCCTAAATCAATCAACTGTTGTTTTAACCAAAGTACTTGTGCCACACAACTTCCTAAGGCAATGTATTCTGCTTCTGTAGTAGATAGAGCTACTGAATTTTATTTTCTACTGGACCAAGAAACTAATGAATTACCAATGAATTGACATGTTCCAGAAGTGCTTTTCCCATCCACTCTACAGCCTACAAAGTCAGAATCTGAATAACCAATAATTTTAAATGAAGAGCTAAACTTAGGATACCAAATTCCTAAGTTTTGAGTTCCTAGTAAGTATCTTAAAATCCTTTTCACTGCTGTCAAATGTGATTCTTTTGGATCTGATTGAAATCTAGCACACAAGCAAACACTGAACATAATATCTGGTCGGCTAGCAGTCAAGTAAAGCAAAGATCCAATAATCCCTCTATATTTCTTTTGATCAACAGATTTTCCCTTAAGGTCCTTATCTAACTGAACTGAGGAACTCATTGGTGTACTAACAGGTTTAGCATTGTCCATTTCATATTTCTTGAGGATGTCCTTAATATATATTTGGTTTGACTAAGAAATGTCCCTTCCTCAAGTTGCTTGATGCTAAAACCTAGAAAGTAATTTAAATCTCCCATTAGACTCATTTCAAATTCACTACTCATTGCATTTGAAAAATCATCACAAAGATTTTTATTTGAAGATCCAAAGATGATATCATCCACATAAATTTGAACAATGAGTATTTCCTTTTCAAATTTCTTTAAGAAGAGAGTAGTATCCACACTTCCTTTTTCAAAAGATCTTTCAAGTAGGAAAGTGCTCAATCTCTCATACCAAGCCCTAGGTGCCTGTTTCAATCCATATAATGCCTTTTTTTAACTTAAAAACATGATTTGGGTATTTTGAATTTTCAAATCCAGGAGGTTGTTCTACATAAACATCTTCTTCAATAATACCATTCAAAAATGCACTTTTGACATCCATTTTGAAACAATTTAAAACTTTTAAAACAGGCAAAGCAAGTAAAACCCTAATTGCTTCAAGTCTTGCTACAGGGGCAAAAGTCTCCTCAAAATCAATTCCTTCAATTTGATTATACCCCTTAGCAACTAATCTAGCCTTATTTCTAATGACTACTCCTGAGTCATTCATTTTATTTTTGAAAACCCATTTTGTTCCAACAACACTTTGATCTTTTGGCCTTGTAGTTAATTCCCAAACTTTATTTCTTACAAATTAATTTAACTCTTCTTGCATGGCCAATATCCAAAATTCATCAAAAGTGCCTGATCAATATTAGTGGGTTCTATAGTTGAAATAAAGGCTGAATGATTGACTTCCTTATTTAATCCACGCCTAGTTCTAACACCCTCACTAGGTTCTCCTATAATCAATTCTCTTGGATGGTTTTTTTAGAAAATCTCAAATCTCTAGGCAAAGGGTTTTCTTTTTCAAAGTTTTCTTCCACATTTTCTTCCAAGTTTAATCTATCAATCTTTTGGGAGTTTTCCTCAATTTCTTCTTCAACACTATTTGGCCCTTCTAAATTTCCAGATTCATCAAATACAACATGTGTGGTTTCTTCAATAACTAAAGTTCTTTTGTTGAATACCCTATAAGATTTTCCAACACTTGAATATCCAACAAAAATTCCTTCATCTGATTTTGGATCAAATTTTCCTAAGGCAGATTTTTCATTGTTATGAATGAACACCTTGCAACCAAAAACATACAAATGAGACAAATTTGGTGTTCTACCTTTTAGTAACTCATAGGGTGTTTTATTTAAATTTGATCTCACATTCACCCTATTCAGAACATAACATGCAGTGCTAACCGCCTCAGCCCAAAAATATTTAGGAAGAGAGTATTCTGCCAACATTGCTCTGGCGGCTTCTATTAATGTTCTGTTTTTCCTTTCAACTACCCCATTTTGTTGAGGGGTTCTAGGAGCAGAAAAGTTGTGATCAATCCCTTTTTCTTTACAAAAATTTTCAAATCTTTCATTTTCAAATTCTTCTCCATGATCACTTTGTATAGACATTATTTCACATCCTAATTTTCTCTGAATCCAAGTTGAAAAATTTCTGAATTCCTCAAATGATTCACTTTTATGAAAAAGAAATCTAACCCAAGTGAACCTAGAGAAATCATCCACAATAACAAATTCGTATACCTTCCCCCTCCTAGACTTACAGTTCCTACTGGTCCAAAAAGATCCATGTGAAGAATTTCCAATGGTTTACTAGTTCTAAGATCATTATTGGACTTAAAAGAGGACTTCACTTGTTTTCCTAATTGACATGCATCACAAAGATGGTCCTTAGTAAAGTCTAAGTTTTGGTATACCTCTTACTAAATTCTTTTGGGTAATTCTCCTAAGATTTTTTATACTAGAATGACAAAGTCTCCTATGCCAAAGCCAAGATTCATCAGAAACAATTTTCAAACAGAAGGCAATAGGAGTATGAAATGAATTCAAATCTAGCATGTAAACATTGTTTACCCTTTTTCCATTTAAAACTTCTTTCCCATTTAGGCTTAATATGCAGCTAGTAGGTAAAAATTTCACATTATAACCTTTGTCACATAGCTGACTTATACTTAACAGATTATGCTTTAAGCCTTCAACCAATAGCACATTGTCTATAAAAAAGTTTTTGAAATTACCAATCATACCTGATCCAACCACTTTCTTTGTGGTATTATCTCCAAGTGTAACCTGCCTCCATTCCTGGCTTCTAGCGATATGAATTGTGTAGTGTCTCCAGTCATATGCTTTGAACATCCGCTATCCAGGTACCATATGCTCCCACGAGGTCTTGTGTGAGAGCAATCCTCTTCTTGATCTGAGTGATCTACATTGTCAGCCATCAAGCAAAGATTAGTGACTTCTTCTTCTTTTTCTGTCTCAGATGAGTCTGAAGCTGAGTCCGCCCAGAAAGCTCTTTGAAACTTCTTCTTGCCCTTCTTTACCATAGGTTTCTCCTCCACCTTCTCCTTAGCAGGAGTGGCTTTGAGTTTTGGGCAATCAGTCTTGATATGACCTGGTTTCCTGCATTCATAACAAATCACTTCATTAGAAACCTTGTCATTTTTGTTAAACTTACCTCTATTCCATAGCTGGCGTTTCTTCTGCTTCCTCTTTAAAAAGCTTCTGAATTGTCTAGTCATTAGTGCAACATCATCTTCATCCTCAGGTTATGAGTGTTCACTCTCTGACTCTTCCACTTTTAGTGCTATATTCTTCTCCTTTCGTGATTCACCTGCATCAATCTTCCTTTGACTTACTCCTTGCTCATAAGCAATGAGTGAACCAAGAAGATTGTCAATAGAATAAATGTTTAAATCTTTAGACTCTGTAATTGCAGTAATTTTTGCATCATAAGCAGTAGGTAAACAACGAAAAATCTTATTGACCATTTCAGCATTAGTTAATTCCCTACCAAGTGCATGCAAAGAAGTGACAATTTGTGTAAATCTTGTGTACATGTCGGAAATAGATTCATTAGGTTTCATGCGAAACAATTCATAGTCATGTAACAAGATATTGAGCCTTGATTGTTTAACCTCATTTGTCCCTTCATAAGTTATACAAAGTCTATCACATATGTCCTTCCCGCTTTTTCAAGTGGAAACCCGCATGTAGTCTTCAGATTTTAAAGCACAAAAGAAACTGTTTAAACATTTTGCATTTAATTGTGCTAAGTCACGTTCTTCTACAGTCCAATCAGTAAAAGGTATTTCTACCATTACTCCATCAACTAATCTAGTTGGTTTTGTGTAGCCATCCTGGACTAACATCCACATGCGATAATCAAGTGACTGTAAGAAAGTAGACATGCGTGTTTTCCAAAAATCAAAAGGAATATAGTCAAACAGTGGAGGTCTAGTAATAGAGTAACCCTCAGGTGTGTTCCGGTTTTCAAAAGTAGCCATCTACGTTAATTAAAAAGTAGTTCAAACTTATGATATTGAAACGGAGCTCTGATACCACTTGTTGAGTCTAGTAATTAGGTTGTTAAGCCTAAGTTAGTGTCCCAAGGCTACTAAGAGGGGGGGGGTGAATTGGTAGTTTAAAAAATTAAAATTTAAGACCCCGGTTTTTTTTTTTTAATTTTATAGAAAAAGATTTTTCAACCACAGAGTTTTTAAAACTGAAATAGAAAGTGCGGAAATGTAAAAACAGTAAAGTAAATGACACCAATTTTATAGTGGTTCGGTCTATAACCAGACCTACATCCACTCCCCAGAGGCACCCTCTGAGTATTGCACTAATACCAATAGTGACTCTCCTTTTGCACCCACAGCAAGGCGGAGAAGCTTTTACAACACACTCTTTTCACCACTCCCCCGGTGCGGCAGAGAACCGTCCGTCCTTTTACAGAAATACCCAGTGTTGGCAGAGAACCGTCCGTCCTTTCACACTCTCCTAGTGTGGGCAGAGAACCCTTCGTCCTTTCACACTCTCCTAGTGTGGGTAGAGAACCCTTCGTCCTTTTCACACTCTCTTAGTGTGGGCAGAGAACCCTTCGTCCTTTCACACTCTCCAAGTGTCGGCAGAGAACCAGATCTCCTTGACAGATCTTCTCACAAGAATTTAGAAGGAAGAAAAAAAAGAGTGAAGTAATCCCAATTCACAAGTAGAGACTCTTACCTTTGAAATCCAAATGAAGCCTTCTTGCTTCTATGGTAGGAATCCTCCCTTGAATGCTCTCTTCACTTCTCTCCTTGGCTATTCTCTCAAGAGGCACGAAGATCAAATGACAAAAAGATTGGGTGGCAGTCTAATTTGGGCTATTTATACAAAAGAAAAGAAAAACCGCCCAAAAACTGCAAGTTTTCAATTCTGTACGCAGTGGATCATCCTGTACGATCGTGGATCGTCCTGGACGATTTTACTTAAACGATCTGAAACGACCCCATTTGAATATGTGTACGAAATGTCTTCGTACAGCTGATCGTCCTGTACGAACTAGGTTCGTCCAGTACGAACGGTTATTACAAGGTCGAATCTAGAAACTGCTGAAAACTGTCCTAAGTCGGTTAATCGTTTGGACGATAATTAATTTCGTCTGGACGAAAATTTTACAGAGAACCAATCGTACTGTACGATAATTAATTTCGTCTGGACGAAAATTTTACAGAGAGCCAATCGTACTGTACGATAATTAGTTTCGTCTGGACGAAAAATTTTACAGAGAGCCAATCGTACTGTACGATAATTAATTTCGTCTGGACGAAAATTTTACAGAGAGCCAATCGTACTGTACGATAATTAATTTCGTCTGGACGAAAATTTTACAGAGAGCCAATCGTACTGTACTATAATTAATTTCGTCTGGATGAAAATTTTACAGAGAGCCAATCGTACTGTACGATAATTAATTTCATCCTGGACGAATAGGACTTAGAAAATTTTTCGAGCAAGTTCCTATTCGTTCCATATGCTCTATAGGAGATAACTGTCTGATCGTCCAGTACGAACGAAAATCGTCCTGTGAATCAATACAAAATTAATATGATCTCCTTATTTGTGTGTGCATGTTTTTATTCACTCAAGTTACAATCACTCCCTTTCAATTTGATTTCTAAGCAAAGTGCAAGTTTCAAAAATTTCAAGGTATCTCATGCTGATTTTAATTTGAAGTCTTCGTAGTCTGGAGTTCTTTCCCTGAAATGTTAGTACACACAAGAGCAAATATAATTCTTCCAATATTTTTAGGAGATAACTACACATTTGAACAATAATGTTTGAAATCATCAAAACTTTATAAGTTGCCAAAAATGTAATGCATGCAAATAGCAACTATCTTAACACCTCCCCCTCTCTTAATCTCCCTCTCTCTCTCTCTCTCTCTCCCTCTCTCTCTCTCTCTCTCTCTCTCTCTCTCCTCTCTCCCCCCTCTCTCTATCTCCCTCTCCTCTCTCTCTCTCTCATTCTCCTCTCTCTCTCTCTATTTGATTCTCTCTCTCTCTCTCTCATTCTCCTCTCTCTCTCTCTCTCTCCCTCTCTCTCCCCCTCTCTCTCATTCCTTCTCTCTCTCTCTCCACTCTCTCTCTTTTCTCTCTCATCTCTCTCTCTCTCTCTCTCTCTCTCTCTCTCTCTCTCTCTCTCTCTCTCTCTCTCTCTCTCTCTCTCTCTTTCCCCCCAACCCTCCCACCGTCCCTCCCTCTCTCTCAATCTCTCTCCTCTCTCTCAATCTTTCATAAATCATCCCAACATCTTACAAGCAAAAGAAAGATTAGCCATCAACAAAATACACAACAACTTGCTAAACATGCACCTTCTCTTCTTCTCCCTCTAGCATTTTGATAGTTGAGACTTTTCGCCATTTTTTCAGTAGGTGACGTTCCCTACTTTATTTGGCATCACTCCTCTTGTACAGAAGTTGGAGATTTTCCTTCATTTCCCTTCTTTCTCTCTTATTCTTCTTCCTGCTTCAGAGGCTTTCCGCTATCTTCTGTAGGTGATTTTTCATACTCAAATTAGCACCCCTCTTTAGTAAAGGAGTTGAAATGGGTGATCACATGTCCACCAGAAACCCTCCTACCAAAGAAGATCGCCCCGTCGCCCAACCTGATGGTTCAAAGAAGACTCATAAAGCGTAGAAGACTGCTATGTTATTTCCACCATCACCGAGGATTCTTTTGACTAGGCATTAGCTCTATGTAAGATGAAGTAAATTTCAAATTTTCCACCCAACAAACTATTACAGAGGGTGGATAGATTTAGCTTTAAGAGATTAATGGTTGAGTTTCAATTTTAAATATTTGGATTTTGAAAATTTTGGGAGTTTTTTATTTTTGGAGTTTATTGGTATTTTAATGGAACTTGTAAATATTAGAATTAACCCCTATGGTTGAGATTTTCTGCCATTATGGTCATCATCGGGGTGACGTTGAGGTCAATTGAAAATATTTAAATTTTGAAGAAGTTTGAGGACATTTTGAAATATTTAAAATTAACCCCTCTAATTGAGATCTGCATTCAACACGGCCATCATCTGGGTGTATGGGAAATTTTGTTTTGTTGATTAGGCCTTGTCAACCCCGTCTACTTATTGACAGAGGATTGGGTCTTTCACAGGGTTTATGTTTTGTTAATGAATTTCTTTTATCATAGACCTTTAAAGCCTTATATGAACATATAAAATAGATATTTCGGTTGACATCCTTACTGTACATCTGTCTGATAGTTCAAGCCATGTAAACTCTACATATCCATATAGAAGGATCAGTCTCAAAATGTGTTCATTTATTGACACGCATATTATCCCAAGATGTTACGTACGTAACCATAACATGCTCGTCAGGGCCCATGCAAGTTGTGATTACACATGCCCTTTTGTGTACCTATATGCATACATATTATAGTGCATGTGTGAGGGGATTTTTGGAATATTCAATTTTGATCGGCTTTATGGGAAACTATCATTTAAATGCAGTATTCAATTTGAAAGCTCGTACACACCTTCTGTCCTCTTAAACACATGTTGCGGATCCGATGGCATTGCATCATACAAATTTCATTTGCCCATTTTTTATATAGGTAGACTATATTGCACTACTTGTTACTTTTTGTAGGTGGATTATAGTGCACTAATGAATCTTCTACTATTTCTTGTAGGTATTTGTATTTTCCACAAGCTTGATGCCTCTCTTTTTGCAGAAAGATTGCTTTACAAGGAAATCTTCTGGCGCTGCCCTTAGGCATTTACATTTGTTACCATTCCTCTACATTTTATGATTGGCCACACCTATTATATGTGATGGACCTTTTTTCAGCAGCCTGTTGGTGTTTGTATGCTCAAAGGATTTTCCACAGTAGCTCGTAATTATCTGCATTTTCTATGGTCCTTTGTCACTTTGCTCGTAGGTGATATTTAGTGTGTACGACGGGTCTCCTATAATATTCCATGGGTGTTTATATTTGCTGCATATTGTTCTCCTTTGCTTGCAATGGACTGATATATTTGTTGACTATTGAATGGTAGTTGGTTGTGGGCTTGTTGTAACACCCACAACCCACAGCTGATTGACACTTATAAGTACATCAATATGCATATAACAAGTCTTTCTTTATTATCAATGGGTATTTGCATTTGTCACTGATGCATTGCTTCTATATGCTTGTGCTTTAATGTTGACCATAAAATATTGTCATATTCCTCATGAATATTCCAATATATGTTAACTTGCATGTGGCTATATTCTTTTCATACTAACTTTATGTTTGTAGGAAACCCTCACATGCATCTACAAGTCATATAATGTTCATTGAAGGGATATCATAGTATCCACTACATGTTGTGTGATATATATTTGTAAGAGAATTGTAGCCTTTACTCGTTAATTGATCACCACCATTTGAAAGGACATTGTAATTTCCATTGCATATTCCTCTTAGTCACTAAAAACATCTCTTCCACCGGTAGGCTAGATGTTGACATGGAAACTCTCTTGTTGGTTGAGACTTTGCTCACAATTGTTCGAATGCTATAGATTATTTAATCTTCATTATTGTTTATAATTATTCATAAGTCTTCTTATAGTTGCTTGAAAGTGAACCATCATGTGTGTAATAGGTTCAGGTTCTTGCTTGTGATTTG